>FLMG01002723.1:128000-165553 GCA_900088475.1 Hyphochytrium catenoides
TTCTCGGTTAAGGGAACCCACGCCCATACGGCTGCAGGGTACGCGGAATCAACACGTTGTGGGCCACAAATGCAGTCTGTCGCCAGCATCAGGACTCCTGCCCACATAGTAGAGGCCATCGTCATGAACGAAGAGAGCACTGGTAGAAAGGGCGCGTTCATAGAAAGTGCCATCTCTACCCTTCCAAATGCGTCCCCCAGGAATAGAAGAGGTCCACACACCTTACCGCTACCAACCCATTGGAGCAATGACCAAAATAGTATACGAGGTCCGCCGGCTAGTCGGCATAGGAGCAATCCATATCGAGGGAAGAGTGCTGCGGTCACGCTAGCCCTGTGTGCCTCGGGAATAATATTTTCGCTTTGTCTGCAGAACGTCATCCTGGAGCGAATATACCGAGAAAAAGCATGCACTGACCTTGGTCTCCTGCTAGTGGCTAGCAGCGTTTACAGCTCCGTAAGCTTTGTCGCCTATCAAGTCTTACGGGAGCCTCCGCACACCACGCCATCTACACACATGCTTTCACTTTCCATGCTAACTTTTGTCGCTAGCTGGACATCAATCTTTTGCTTGCACTACGTTCCCTTTCCTGTAAGGGTATTGATCAAGTCCTCCAAGGCTCTTCCAATCATGGTGGCAGGGACAATCATGGGCAAACGCTATCCAAGGCGAAAGTATCTATTCGTGCTGGTTATGAGCATGGGAATCGCGACATATACGTTCTTTGGCAACGCCCGTTCCTCATCCACATACAATGCAGAGATGCTGAGTTTGATCTTCGGCTGTTTCCTCCTTCTCGTCTCCCTGTCAGCTGACGGTCTTACGGGGGCTTACCAGGATAAGTTTATCGCAATCTACGGGGTGGGTCCCTTTCAACTCCTTCATGGTATTCATTCTTGGAGGATGCTCTTAACGTTTGGTGCAATAACGGCAAGTGGCGAGGTGGGAACCGTCATCAATGATATTCAACGGTCCTTCGGGCTTCTGCTGCTCTACGCCTGCACAGGAGTGGTGGGGCAAATGCTAGTCTTCTACATTCTCGCTGGTTTCGGAGCTTTGACTGCTAGCATTATAGGGACAGCCAGGAAGGTGCTGACAGTCGTCGGCTCTATTATCGTTTTTCACCACTCTATATCTCCACTCCAACAAATGGGACTCGCGCTCGCTCTTGTTGGGCTAATCCTCGTCACGTTCTACTCCTCACCCAGCAAGCCCCAAAGAGAGGAAAAGCAAGCCCCATTTTCCGCCAAGCAGGTGGACACTCAAAAGAGGCACTCCATAGTTGATCTAAGCGTTGAGGCAGAAGAGCAAGGCCCCCTCTTGCCCTACCGCAAAGATACCAGCCATGAGGAGCGCCGCCCATAGCAGCGAAGCTTTGGTAGACTATTCGCCGACAGGGCCCTCAACGATGCTGCTAGACACGGCGTCAATATAGGCATCAAGGCAGTGAGCTGGTGCAGCTCTGAAGTACAGATCGGGTTCAAATATCTCCAACTCCATGAGGACACAGCCATAACTATCAGACTGCAAGGTGTCCACACGAGCGTAGAGCGGCGTGGTACCTGCTATTTGATTGACAGTACGAAGTACCTTGTCCCCAAACTCTATCTCAGTCCGTGTAGGATGGTGGATGTGGGAAGTGGCTCCGAACTCACGGTTCACACGAAAGTCTCCAGCCTTTGGAACCTTCTTTACCGCATGGGATAGCTTTCCATTGAAGTAGACCATGGAGAGCTCTCCTTCTGTACGTACTTCTTCAATAAAAGGCTGCAGGAGTGCGTCCATACCGAGTCCAAACAAGCCGCTTAGGTGTCTGCCTATTCCATTTATGTCAGCTCTGTCAAATATATTCAAGCGCGACGCTCCACAGCCCACTGTCGGCTTTACAATGACGAGGTCACCGGCTTTCCCCGTGTTTGCAGCTGCACTTGTTGCGTTGGAAGTGGAGGCTCCCGCAAGAGAGTGTAGGGATGACAGTCCTTGAATCGCCTCGGCAATGGCAGAGGGCAGCTGTTGTGACTCTAAATCATGCTTCAAAATCACTGTGGGAATGATGCTGATGCCCTTTAGTTGAAGCTGTTCAAGGTACAGCTTTGTAATGTTCCAGCGAATAAGTGCTGGGAAGTTAATAAGGATTGGGCGGCGCGAGACGCGTCCTTCTGGGGAAGCTTCACTCTCGTCAAGTGGTCCGCTTTCCTGAAAATGCTCAAGCCAACCGAGGAATGAAGGCATTTTATCCACATAGTTCCAGGGAGATCGTATTAGGAAGGTGCTTGAAGTAGATACCGTCCAGTCTTCATTGGGGTCATCCCACTGACTGATCTTTACCTTCAGTCCTCGAGCTCGAAGCTTGTCAGCAATGACTTCAGTATCGACATCCGGAGCTGGGAGAGTTGACGCCGTGACGAGTACAATGTCAAAGCTGCTGCTGGTGGGCGCCATAGTCACCCAAAGAATAGTCCGTCATCCAACATCATCAGGTTGGAGAAGCTGCAATGTGCTTCCTAAGATCGTAGGAACTACCACAATTGAGCAACATAATAAGTTTGTACTGCAAAGTGTTGTGGCAAGATTTCTCCAAAAAAACTGCTGTGAAGCTCTTGTACTTTCTTATTATTAGAAGCGTTCTCGGGTGGAGGAGGCGCACCCCTCTCAAGATTGAGCTTCAGAGTTGCTAGGCTCTTGAGTCTCTAAAGCACTACAGCTCTATCTATCAAGCGTACAAGCAATAGAGACGGGAAGCTCAAAGAGATCAGGTCTCCAGTGCGTAAGGGACATGTTTGCTATCAAAAACTTCACCTCTCAGCGGCCTTGCGCGGCCTCTTGCTGATGTCCTGATGTCCACTCTAACCCTTGAGCCCTACCAACACTCGGTCTTCGATACCAACTCAACTGCAAGAGCAGCCGCGGGGTTCTTGAAAGCTCATTGTTCAAACCGCTGGGACCGGCTCCTCGGATAGGTAGCGGTGGCTCCTGCTTCCTCTCTTTTGCAGGTAATCTATCTTTCCTCCAGTACCCTTTCCTGCTGCATCGACTTACCGCACTGTCTGCACCATCTCTGCCTGGCTTCTTGCTTCTTGACATGCAATTAGCAGTTCAATCAGCTTTTCCTTCTGTCATTGCATCTTCCATCCGCCCGCGGGTGGCTCCTTGTCTCTTTCAGCTTCATCCTGCCTCAAACTATAGCTGCTGCTTGGATGACAAGCAATAAATAAGAACAGATAAGACGAAGGGATAAGAAGAAGGGGAAGACTAACAATCACCCTCCAGCAGGTCCATTGATGAACTCGATGGAAGTCCTTCATCACCAAGCTGGCCACTTTGCCGTTTTCACTATACAACAGCAGTCCAGGGTGCTGGTGTGCCCGTTATATTAGATGACGATGAAACAGCCAAATTCTGTTGAAGCTACAGGAGACAAGAGGAAGCATGAACCTGCCAATAGTGTTGGAGGCAAAAGAAGGAAAAAGGGGATCGATAGTAGCATACACAAGCAAACGACCAATAATGGCACCAGCAACGGCAGTGCTGGGAAAGAAGCATCAGCCGCAGCCATCAAGACTAGGAAGAAGGCGGGTGCCCCTCGTTTGTCAAGGAGGGCGTCGCCACTCCAGGCGCTAAAACGAAGACCGCAACGAGGAGGATAAAACCTCGAAACCTAGATGCAGAACGGAGGACTGAAGAGAAGGTGCTTGACTCTACCACTTATGGCGATCTACCGTAACCTAATAACCACAAGTCGCAGGCGCAGAAGATGCAGCGTCAGATACCGTCGTCATTGCCAAGAAGAGGTACGAAGGGTAGTGAGTACCAGGCGAGCAGTCTTTTTTCCAACTTCTTCTGCGTGTTCTCTCGAAGATCTACTGCATATTCCAGGTAACACTGAAGACGAACAAGCAGAAAATCTGAGGGCAGTAACAATATCTGAGCTATTAGAGGCAGCAGCCGCTACTTCATCAAAAGAGGAAATGACAGAGGAGGAATGTCTCGAGACCATTAACAAGGAAGATGGCTACCTTGCATCTCCTACAGATGCAAACTTCCAACAGCAGCAGTCAGAAGCACCAGGGCTAATGACCAACAACCAGCATGCCACAGGGATCTCAGACCAGAATCATGCTTATTCTGGCTGGAACACTAGTAGAATAAGGGCAGAATGCTCTCTCAGAAAACTGAGAAATACCTCCAACGCTTCGAAGATTGAAATGATACAAGCTCTGAAGGACAACGATAGACTGCGCCCGCTGCTGGAAGATCCAGAGGATCTGGAAGAAGAAAGACTACTAGGAGCACAGCTCAAGGATATGAGCAGAAGCAATGGAGCCCAAAGTGTCCGGCAGCCCTCATCGTCAAGGAATGCCCACAACTGCATTTTCAGACTGCTAAACATCCTCTTTCACGAGGAGTTTGCTGCCCGCCTTGGCAAAGAACAGGCTTCACTGACAAGGCGGCTTAATGCGAAAGCTCAATTTTGGAAGGAGGTGGAAGCTGCGTTCCAAGCAACTGATGACAAGAGGTTCTCCGACCTCCTACTTTCCGATCACGTGGAATCGAACCTACTCGAAGGGATCAACCTCACTCGAGTGGAGAAGCATCATGCTGCCAAGCTGCTCCATATGTGGAGGGACGTGGAGGCTTTCTACCGCAAGGCTCACAACAACTATATGAAGTCAAATGAACACAATGTTGACTTATACAGCTTCTGTGGAGGTAGGATAGATGTCCTTTATCTATGGAAGCTGCTGGAGCTGAGACCAACGCTACGTGACGTTATACTGGAGAATCCAGAAAATCGTACGCCGGATATCGACGAGGAGCAATTGCCATATCCAGTTGAGTCAACCGCAAGCTCACATAGTATTCTCCAGTGGTGCCAGTTAGAAAAGTTAGTGGCAGAGCGACAGGCGATGGTTTTAAGTTCCACGGAGGATTGGCTAATGCAAGAACGGGAAGCGGCAAGGACAGCACAGGAATGGAAACAGAAAGCCGAGAAAGCAAAGACGGAGAGACAAACAGAAGTAATGGATATTATGAGGAGCATGAGTGCGTCTATTGCGTCCATGGCCAAGTCTTATAGAGCCAAAGCAGAGGAGGAGATAAGTTTGACCCTACTCGAACTGTATGACAGGACGTGCGCATCCTTAGAAGAGGCGCGTAGCAGGCTAAACAGTTTGCGAGAGTCTGCTGATGCAGAAGAACTCAAAGACTTGGAGGAAGATGTACGCTTCCTTACAGCTAGCAAGGCATCTCTTCAGATACAGTGCAGTACATGATCTCGCGGAGGGCCCGCTAAGTTTGTACATCCGATGATCGGCTAGCCAAGTAAGGGTTAACGTGTCGCTCATCACACTTACACATGTTAGATCGCTCGGTGGTTGTTACTCGTTTTAATACCTTCAAATGTCACGAGCTGGGCTATTGTTATTCTCGCACTCATTCCGCCATAATAGGTCTTTGATGGTGCTAGTTTCTCTGCTAAGTTTGCAAGTGCACAATCACATTTCATAAAACAAGCTCGATCCCAATCTGCCCGGCAGATGGACCCTGGTGGATAGCGTTGGGGTTGGCAAGGCTCCATCTCATTATCACGAAATACATTTGTTGATTCGCTCGGATCGGGCATCTATGTATCGCTGAACAGAGTGAAGGACACAGCCTTGGTCAACTCTCTAAACATGCTTGAGATTGGTCTTCAGAGCCTTCTTGATGACCTCATTGGAGACTAGAGCTGTAAGCACCAATCTATCGTGATCCTGGGCTGGCTTAGTTGGCAGTTGAAACTCTCCTCTGTTGGTCGTGTCCAAAGAGCAAAACATGGGGTCACTAAGGCTCTTGGGCTGTAGACATAGGTTTCGGATAACGTAGAAGCTCAATCAGCTTCTGCAGTCAAACTCCTTTCTTCCCAAGCAAGAATGTCATTGGTACCACGAAGTGGACCGATCTCAATCAAGATTAGCAGCTTTCAGCCTCACTGCTCGAACGTTCACTCCATAGCATTGGTAGGCGTGAGAAGTATCTTGGTTCTAAAGGCGAATGTCCTAAGACTGTTCTGCAGCCAACTCTCGGCTCCTCAATTAACTTCTCAGGACTCTATGGAACTTAATAGTGACAGCTTCGAGATCTTCTGCATTCATGAACTCTGTCAGAATGGCGGCCACCGCTCCCTACACACAATGAAGATCTTGGTCCAAGCCACCGTAGTCTCATAACAAGCTTATGCTCCCGCCAATTGGCTTGTGTCCTATATGTAGACCAGCCATAGCTGTTCTTGGTTGGGGCGAGGTGGGAGAAGTACTCCAAGCCGATGACTGTTAAGTGCTCAACTCTCTACTATTATTGCCCCGCAAACACTCTTTTCCGGGAGAGCCTCACCTGAAAGTAGAGTGGAGTTTACCCCTTCCCAGTCGTCTCCAAGCAGACTCCCCACTTCTAGCATCCGCAGGTAGACAAGATAATGTTGGCGAAGAGCTCTATACCATGGAATGTAATAAATAAATGCATCTAGGATCTCAGGTGCAGCTACGAGGTAAAAGAGTAAATGTGGATCAGAGCTTGTCATGTCATCCGTGCCTGCCGCTGCCTTCACATCTTGGGTCTGCTTTCCAGATTCCGTTATCGCGGCCGCTGCTGGCCTAACTCAGTGATTATTGCACAGGGACAAAATGTATGGGGTAACCAGATTATGGCGTTAGCGGCTCGCCGTTTGCCGCCAACACGGTAAAATGGCGGGAATATTATACTTTTGGTTTTGGGTCCCCAACCTGGAGAAGACCCGAACCTGATGATAATAACAGAAGATAGCCGTCATGGAAGAGGACAGGACTTGATGCCGAAGCTGTGATCTATCGTGACCCGGACTGGTCTCTTCTAATCCTCGCCTCACCGGTCAGGTTTCGGAGGCGTCCGACTCAGGACGGCGCTTTGCATCGTTTATGGTGGTCTTCCCCATCTTGATTGACAAGAAGTAAAGCGAGCTTTCACTAACGAGGAGCTAGCAACCATGCTTTCCAACAGGTAAAAGGCGATCACGCGCAGCTCAGACCACGTAGACCGTCTCGTCAACTGATACCCTACACCCTCAGGACACCGCTGGAGAGAGGTGCAACTAAGTACATATCCCTCACCGTAGAGATTGGAGGACACAGACTGAAGATTCCTTGTCAAGCCCCTGCAACAGCCACTGTCTCATTACTGAGATCGGCAACAGAAGACCGGTATCAGGAGCTCTTTGCTGTCAAGCCAGTGGTGGGCTCACTCACCTGCAATGACGCTCTACTAGGGTTCTCAGATCCGCTCATCGCCGTGGTGAAGGTAGGCTTAATTGAAAAATATCAGTGTGTACCATGATTATTAAAAGCGATACAATCTTAGGATGGAGACATCGTTCAAGCCAAAGTTGATAAATGGATTCCAGCACCACTTCTTGTTGTCTACAGGAGGCAGGTGAAAGCCAGTCGTGCCGCTCTAGTCCGTTAGCCTGCTCCCCGTTGACTTATACCCTACCAGTGCCAAGCAAAAAGAGTAAAGGTTCACCCTGAGGTGGAGAAGTGTCTACAAAGCTATGACAGTCAAATTCTGAAGCCACCTTCACTGGGCCTTCGAGCGTGTCGAATATCATGGAGAGAGGTTGAGCTGGTCTTGTCATCAATTCCAGCAGAAGAACAACTTCGTGGCTTGGATCTCAGGTTCGGATGCTTAGAAGTATAGGCAGCTGTAAGGGCACCACGATTCACATGTGACACTTCAGTGATAATCTGCTAGGTGAACTTGGAAGGCACATCCGCAGCTTGGATGTCAGTCTGCATAACATGTCGCTCACCAACCTCTGCTCTCTCGCCCTTCGAGGCGTGGGCATGTTCGTCTCATCAATGCCTGACCTTACGGTATGAAGCTACATGGTTCTTACTATAGAAGCTGGAGAGGATGACATCAAATGTTCGGTCATCTCAACTTGATTCTTTTGTCATTTTTGGTCAGCAGATGCTTCTAGCTCATCTCCCGGCACTTGAAAGTCTCGACCTCTCCTACAATAATCTGGGACCACAAGGCTCAAGTGATACCATGTACTATACAGTGGACCTCATAGAGCCCGTGCAGAGCCTTACGAATATCCTCAATAGCTGCCATACCCTGAAAGAGCTCCGCCTCCACGCCTGCCAGATAGTCTTCTGCCCTACAAATGCTCTAGAATTGGCAAGAACCGTTGCCAGCCATCCTCGGCTTCAGCAGCTGGTCCTGTCTCATAATATCTTCTCGATAGATGCGCTGCACACCCTGGGAAGGGGCTTAGGGGTAAGTGCCTTGGTGCATGACTATTGGGAGAATACTGGTGCTGATCCTTGATAATTGCCATTATCCAGCGGGCAATGCAACTGAGAACTCTAGATCTTTCGGAGCCAGACATCAAAGACTGTTTCATCGCGGACTCCAACACTCAATCCCAGAACCAGGTCACGGATTCACAAATTCAGTTCGGAGTTGTGGGGGAATTGCTTGGGGTCAGCCGTGGCCCCGAGGAACTTGTATCCTGCTTGGCGTCTCTCAAGCTGGCGCACTACATGCTCAGTCTTTCAGATACCGAATCTCTGCAACGAGCTCTTAAAGTTCCTGGTTGCAAGCTGCAGGAGCTAGACATATCTTTCTGTGCCCTCAACAGCACATCTATGCTTGCGGTAAGGTTTTTAGCTGGATCTGCTCCTTCTTTACCGACTAACTCGCCACCTCGCCTTTCCCACAGCTGCTAGAATCAGTAGGGCAATGCCTACAACTTCGAGCGCTTTCTATACGAGGTCTGCCATTATCTGAGGCCGCTGCACGGACTTTGGCGGAGCTCATCAACAACCATATTTCCATCGAAAGCATCGACGCCTCTTCGTGTCGTATGGGAATAAACGTAAGTAGAGATACCAAAATCCCCTATTTTGTCCGTGAAGCTCTGATCGTTGATCGTTCTTCGCGCGCTATTCCATATCGCTGCAGGGCCTGCAGCAGTTGATGCATTTTGTATGGCGCGTCAACAGGCTTCAAAGGCTCCGCCTAGGGAATAATAATGCATTTGACAGCGCTGACACTAGCCAGCAGGCTGAACAGGAGCTTCTGAAGAGCATCACAGTACTTGGACCGCACCTTGAACTCCTAGACCTCAGTGCCTGCGGATGGAGTCAAAATATCGCGGCGGAGGTTGCACAAAAATGGATGACTCTTCCCCCTCCGCCTTGTTGGGCTGCAGCCAAACGGGCAGCAAGACTTGGCCAGAGGGAGCTCCTACTACTTTGTGAGCCTTAACGGGAGTCTCCACATTTTTCTATCCACAGCACCAGAGTCTACGGATCAAGACTTCCGAACTCTTGCAATACAGCTTGGGCCGTAATGCGGACCTCCGGAGTACCAGAGTTGCTGAGATCCTCAACAGTTTGAAGGATGGAGGGAGTCCGGACCTCTATGAGACACAAAGCCAAAGAGCAGAGGGAATAGTCAGGCCGTCCGGCGTCGGAGGAAGGGAGTGTTGGTGAACATAGGCACGTTTCTTCTACCTTTAGCTGTCCCATGATCAAGGAGGAGAAACAACGAGCTGAGCGCTGAGAGAGTCGTGTTGGTGTTAGAGCTCCTGAGACACCCTTCGATAAGCGGCATGCCCTCATTGTCAATTATAGGTCTCACGAACTCTGGATCTGCGCAGGAGAGGAGGACAAGACGTGTCAGGCTCAACGTGAAAGCGGGCCGAGAATTCCAGCGCACATGTCAATAGGTGGCTTACATGCACAACAATTGCTAATCCCTCCGATAGCAAACTCCACCATCTTCTCATTATCTTCATCAAGGCAATCCAAGAACAACTCGATGACATTCAGCCTTTTCAGGTGCGTATAATTGATGGGGTCGTAGGCAAAATTGGCTAGATTTGCAAGCACCTGTAACTTCATGTCTAATGAAAAGAGAAGAAGAGCAAGGCCCTTTAGCTCTCACCCATCGCTGCAGGCAAGCACTGATGATAAAGACCTTCGCTCTTGCTGTCTTGAAACTCTGTCACAAGCTGTTGAAGGTATTCAAATCTCGGCGCGTCGTACTTGCCTAATGAGGCAACAAGCTTAGAACAAAAGGCCTTACATGAGGCATTCTGAACCCAGCGAGGCTACCTGTACGCTCCTCTAGCCTCTTCCTAGAGCTTAACATGGTCTGTGTCAGCCACCTACGAATGGCTGTCTTTCTCTTTACTGAACCTGTTCACTTAACCGGGCTGACTTATAAAGAGACCGTGTTGACAGGTATCAAGGGTTCTTGGTGAGGACTGTGCGGCAAGCGTCACGGACAGCCTGGCAGGAGCGATGTACTGCCGCTCATCTGCCTCGGAAGTCCTCATGCAGTCTTTTTCACAAAGCCAACAGGCTGATGAGTGATGAGCCTCACTCGACGGAGACGGGAGACAAGATTGTCCGTTACCACCCCATCGCAGATCCTGGCCGTTGACGGCTTCAACACTCACTCATTCACTCATTATTCTTGTCTTTCACTTCTTTGTCGACTTCAGAACTTGACGTGGATCCTGGAAAAGTTCATCAGGAACTGAACTGGTGTTGTCATCAACAGCCCATCTCGTTTAGCCAGTCAGCGCTGATCTGCTGTCTAGGTAGTGCACCGTCAGCACAGTCACTAAAGAGAACCGCTTTCTTTGAATCATTGCTCTTGAGACCGCCCGCAGGCGTTTGATGGGAGAATAGCGGGAGCCGTTAGCTTTTCAGGAATAGAGCTCACCCTTAGGTGTTGACTCAGTCCTTCGATCTCAACCGTGCGACTGGGTAAGAAGGTAAGATGAGCGGGGAAATCTCAGCTTCGGTGGACGTAGAGACCAAGCCGTCCTCACACGCTAGTCCGCAAAAAGAACCTGTTGCCTTCGATCCGCGCCTCTCCGAAGAGGGTAGGCAAGTTCTTCGACATCCGGAAGATGCAGCAGACCTCGAAATCCTTCACCCGACCCGACAACTAGACCAGAAGCTTGAGGTTGAGACAGGGGTGTTCATTGAGTACGATGTGGTTGGGAGCGACACTGCGCCCCGTAAGCTGGTCTTCATTATGGGCTTCCTGGGTACTCGACATGACTGGTGTGGCACGGTCAACAGCATTCTGGAAGCAGATGACCAGAAGTACCAGGTGCTATTGATGGATAACAGAGGAGTAGGAGGTAGCTCCGCTCCCGCTGGCCGGTAAGGGAAAGCTCTGTAGCAGTAGAATCAGGACTGTATGCTCACAATGGGCCCTCAGGTACACTACCACTCGAATGGCTCAAGACGTCCTAACGATCATTGATCACCTTAAGTGGGGAGCGTTCCATATTATAGGGATCTCTATGGGTGGAATGATAGCGTTGGAGGTAAACCTTGCATCTTTGACCCCGCCTTCAATCAGCTCGTAATGTTTCTCTCCTTCTCTAGCTGGCTCTCTTGGCAGGCAAGAGACTTCGTTCACTGTCTCTACTAGTCACCCACGCAGGAGGCAAGAGTTCACTGCCTGGCCGTCAACAGCTGGAAGGTTTCCAGCTTGTTTCCAGCACTATATTCACAGCCAAGACCGCGCATGACTTTATCGGATACATGCTTCCGACCCTATTTGCTGATGACTATCTTGAAGGTACCGCCTCCCTTGTCCTGCTGGTATCTGTGCTGCAGTGCTAAGAAGGTTTACCCAGCGGATGCGGACGACGGGACCAACAGGACGAACTATCAAAAACATGCTGACATAATGACGGCAAGGGCGAAGCTTAATCGAGCCAAAGGGGTGAAGCTCAGGATGGCAGGGGTGTTTGGACAGCTTGCCGCTATTGCTACGCATCGGGTTGACCGGCTACGCTGTGAGACACTTCGATCCAATGGAGCGCCCATCCTCATCATTGGAGCAGTCAAGGATAAATTAGTACACGTAAGAAACTCTCGGGCACTGAACAAGAAACTGGCAGCTCCATCCACGACCTACATTGAGCTGGACGCCGGTCACGCGGTGAACGCTGAACGTGAAGAAGAGGTGATCAAGGCACTTTTGTCCAACTTCCTAAAAGGGGAGGAGCACCACTCCGCGAAAGCCAATTCCTCATCATCTCCTCCTTCGTTATCCAGTAACCTCTAATCCCTTTTTTTTAAAGCTGAAGGCATCAGACCCATTTGCCATGCGTTTGATCTTTGCGTACTGCCATCGTTAGTGTTGGGCTACACTATATATCAGTATTAGACATAACATTGGGGCCGAGGCAGATGAGGCATGTGCTTGTTGACAAGAGCGGTTGCGTAGTAATAAGGGCCCACACACATCAAAACGGAGAGAGCTATGCCAACTACTGTGGCTCTCTTGGTTCCATCAAACGACGTCAGGTGCCGCAGTATTAGTCTCGTAGCCGAATCATTAACCTTATGACGGTTTTCCTTCCGTGTGCCTCTTCCCCTTTCCGGGAGTTGGAACTGAAGAGCGCTTCGTTTGCCGTGTAACTGAGTGTAAGTGATTGCCAACCAGCGAGACGAGGGCCTGCAATGTGTAAACTCATCCGTACTGCTAAATAAAAAACAGATCTTTATGCTCTTGGGGCTCTGGCGGAGGTAAAAGGGACAGAGCTTGACCTTAGGCAGCCAATGATCCGAAGCCCGGCGGTTCAGATCATCAGGTGAAGCGAGTTGAAGATCTAACGGACATCCAAACCATCAGAAACTTCTGCCAAGAAACTTCGCTTGTATTTTGACAGGATTTGCCCCATAATGACAGTTTATCTGTCAACCTAACTGATAGGTACACAAACCTTCTCAAATGTTCTTAGAGCATATACCGAATAAACTCTCTAGTTTGCAGAGGATCTAGAATACCTCCTTCTGGCACTTTTGACTTCTTCACCCATTGCCTGCAAACTCTGCAATCTTGTTGCCTGTGAATTTGACAGTCAAATTGACGCGTTCTGGTGGTGGTGTGGTCAGGTTGATGGGGTACTCCAGCTGTTGTTGCTCCTGCTCTTGCTTCTGCTCCTGCTCTTGCTTCTGCTCCTGCTGCTGGTGCTGCTGCTGGTGCTGCTGCTGTGAAGAGGGGATGATGATGTTGATGATGGCCAGCTGGACCACTGTGCATAGGGCGAAGCCGGAGATGGCTAGAGGTAGAGAGAAGAATCAAGGACGAAGGGGGAACAATGGCAGTACACATTCACCGCCGCTCCTCCGTCGGACTAATCTCCTTGCTCTGCCTGTCCTTCCCTATCTCTTACTGCCTCCCGTTGCGGTCGAAGCTCCTCACCAGACCTCGTGAGCTAGCCTCTACCTAGACACGGACTGCAACTCAAAGGCAAGGCAACAGGGGACATTTATAAGAGATGCACCAAGGACGATAGAACTACTCCTGCTCCTCAGCACAGCAACGTCTTCTCACATCGTTTAATGACTCAGCAAAGGTGTACTACTTGAGACTTCTCCTCAGCCCAGCTAGTTGCACTCGCAAAGGCGTTCGTTAGAGACAGTGGAGGATTACTGCGCCACGATGGTAAGGTGGGAGGAGACCGAGACGGATAGACCTGAGCTCCTGAGTGAGGTGCTCAGCGAGGTATACTATGGTACAGATACCGAGATTATGGAGGAAGGGCAAAGGAGCTTCCAGGATCCCGTTACACCTTCGGCCTCGCGGATCTCACGACAGCTATCTCCAAATGGCTTCGGTCAGCCGAGGAGTCCTGAAGGCCAGTATGAAGGAGAAGCCAAGTATGACAGGATGAGGGATAAGGAGAAGCCCCCGTTATCTAGTCAGCCAAACCCTCTAGAAACAACTTCACTCCTTTCGGAGCTCTTCATGTCATGGATGGACCCGCTCCTCTACCAGGGCCACAAGCGTCCGCTTATGGAGGAAGATGTCTGGCCGGTGGCAAAGGACCAGCAAGTAGCAAGGCTACATGAGGTGTTTCGCCCTAAGTGGGAAGAGATATTGAAAAATCCTCATAAAGCAAATTGGTCAGGTGCGTGGAATGGCCAAGCATAGAAGTTCATTTATTTTTCCTCTTCAAACCGTCCACTCGCAACTCCCTTGATCCCTTGCTCTCGCGCTGCTGCCATACGTGCCAAACTCTCACATCGCCTACTCCTCCAATTGTCCACAGCCTTACGTTTCCTCCCTTGCTATATGCCATTCGTTAATGCCCTGTGACATGCCTCTGTCGCTCGGTGGATAACTCACTTTTTCCTCATATACAATCCCCCCTCTGTCTTTCTAATGATGATAGAGGGCATGAAGCTGCTCTGGACCATGGTCAGGGCATTCAAGAAGAACTTCATCATTTCTGGCGTGTGGTATACTGTCCACATCGTCTCAACGCTGATCCAACCGTTCTTTATCAGAAGCATCTTGAGGCTCTTAGAAGGGGCTCCGGACTCAGCGTTTATGGGCATATCGAACGGCTACGCTCTGGCGGTGGCCCTTTTTATCACTAGCATCCTTACGGGTAAGAGTGGCCGCAGCACACAACTAAACCATTATCATATTAGCGTTTGTGTCTAAGGTGTTCAAAACGGCTTTATAGCCGCACCTCTTGGGTCTTTTGAGAAGTTATGTTTCTTTATGCCAAGCAGGGCTTGCTCTGCTTCTGCCATTCTGTCCCATGTTCAACTTCGTTTGTCATTGAGGTCCCACCCTTGAGCTCCCTACTAACTGGATAATGGTGGCTATGTTATTGGCACCTATATCAGCTATTCGTTAGCGTCAGACTTCTAACATACATCTTTGCTAGTCTTCACCAACAGTTACGCATTTTACCTGCAAACTGCCTTCGCTGTGAATTGTCGCAACTTAGTGATGGCCATGGTGTATCAGAAAGCGCTCAGACTCTCTCCCTATGCTAAACAGACTTCCAGCACAGGCGACATTCTGACCCTCATGAGTACGAAAATCAGCAAGACCAGAAGGATTCTTGGCTATCGCTTCTTTGTCCTTACTTTGTGATAACTTTCGGCTCGATCTCTTGGCGCTGTCGCCTTCTCTCTTTCGTTACCCCTTGTTCCTCTTCTCCGTGGTATCTTTCCCTCGCTCAATGGGCGTTGTGGGATGTCTTTGAACTGTGGTGCCTCGGTGTCTAACACCGCACTTCTTCGCTTCAAAGGCATCGACTCCGAGCGTGTCTGGCAAGCGTTCGTGTTGCTGCACTGGGCCTGGGTCTCTCCTGTTATGCTTGTGGTTGCCATGGTGCTCTTTGTGAAGCAACTAGGAGTTAGCAGCCTGGCGGGGACTGGCTTGATTGCCATTGTGCTTGCCACACAGTTCTTCATCGGTCATGGCATTGGAAAATGTCGCCACCGGGTGATGAAGCACACTGGGGAGAGAGTCAACTTTCTAAGTGAAGTCTTGCAAGGAATCCGGTAAGTACTTGCTCTATTGACATCAGCGCTCCACTTTCAAACCACTTTTCTTGCCCTGATGGTCTTTTCTGCCCTCACCCCCTCTATCACTTCCATTCTATTAGGCAATCTACATTAGTTTGAATTGTATATGGTTTCCGCCTGTTCTAGTCCTCCATAACTTTTCTTGCTGTCTCCTCGTTGACTTTTTGTCATTGGGCACCACGCTAAACAGGGTCGTGAAGTTCTATGCCTGGGAGGCTCCTCTTTGTGAGAAAGTTCTTGGCATCCGGAGGGAAGAGCTACGGCATCTGAAAAGTTTTCATTTCCTTCGCACGTTGAACGCTGTGGTCCTTTTCGTGGCTCCGGTGCTTGTTGCTACTGTGACGTTCATCAGCTATGCATGTAAGAGATCTTGAAGGCTCTCAGTTTATTGGTATCTGCCCAGTAAATCTCCTCTTGCCCGGTCACTGATGTTTGTAAGTGTTACTCTCCTCAGTTGCTATTTTCCTCTCTTTGTTGGTTTGTGGCGGTTTCTTTCGAAGCGCCCTTTTCAGCTCAGAATAAAACTTAAGATGCTTGCTTGACTAGATACCGAAGGCGATCTGGCAGCTTCAACAGTCTTCACCGCCATGTCTTTTCTTTCCCTTTTAAGGTACGCTTTACATCTGTACTGTCAACTAGCGTTTTGTCAATAGTCCACATGGACCAAATATTTCAACTGAATCTCTGGTGGTATAGGCGTCCATTGACAGCTTTCCCGATGACGGTTACCAGTCTTGCCGAAGGTTACATCTCCCTGAGACGATTGGGGAGCTATCTTATAGCTGAGGAACTGCAAAGTAACGGGGTCGCTTTCGCCGGAGAGCAAGGCACTGACAGGACTGAGGACGGTCAGGAGAGACAATCGCAAGGTATTCGAGCTTCCTTTCAATGATGTCGCATGATTCTTAATTACTCATACCACGGAAGATTCAGCATCTTCAACTGAGAGTGCGGTCGTCGTCAAAGATGGAGAATTTCATTGGTCCAAAGGACGTGATGAGTTAAATGTCGTTCCCGAGGTCAGACACTGATATGGCAATATATGACACCTTAGTTCCTTCGCTTACCAATAACATCACTCTTTACTCAGGACATACTCCACAGTAGCTCGTTTACTTTGAAGAATGTCAGCCTTCAGGTCAAGACCGGACACCTCGTTATAGTTGTCGGTGATGTTGGAAGGTGAATCTTCGAGAACTTTTTACTCTTTTTGATCATATGTCGTCTTTTTTACTTTGCCCGACTGGCTCGTGACAACTTGCTTGCTATCTACAATTTAGTGGCAAGTCAAGTCTCATTGCTGCAATACTGGGCTTCATGCATAAAACTAAGGGGACCTGTCGCACCAACGGCTCGATCGCTTTCATGAGCCAAGAAACCTGGATACGTAATTGTAGCATCAAAGATAACATCCTGTTTGAGCTTCCCTACGACCCAGTGCAGTACGTGAAGGTTATCAGGGCCGCGCAACTTTTGCCTGATTTGAGGGTCTTACCGAATGGGGATCTAACTGAGGTAACGGCCTACTTTCTTTTTTGGTGCCCGTAGTTTCTCTACACTTTGCCAGCCATTGCTCGTTCCAGAGCCGGGTTTGCTCTGCTATTAGATGCTACCTGGGATGCCTCCTAGGCTCTTTCAGTATGATCCCGCGGTGTCCCATCTGAGAAATGGCAGGCAGAAAGCCAGTCTATTCCATGTCGTTCGCACCATTTTGTATCTCTGGCTTGGTCGCTGACGCAATACGCATAGGTCGGTGAGCGAGGAATTAATCTCAGCGGCGGACAGAAAGCCCGCATTTCGCTGGCTCGAGCATTATATCGCTTGTCTCACGCCAAGATTTTTATACTCGATGATCCTCTCAGTGCTGTGGACGCGACTTCGGCTTCCAAGGTAGTACACGAGAGGTCACACTATAGCTAGAGCTCTCTTAGACTCGAGTTCCAGTTCATGGTCCTTCTATGTATTGTTGGTAGTTCCTATCATAGTCTTGGAGTATGTTGTCTCTAACTTTGGCTTAATGCTGCGAACACAGATATTTCAGGATTGCATTTTAAGATATCTCGCTGGTACCACAAGGGTAAGCAAGACTTGCGCATGTGCGAAGCGCTTATTAGTGATACTTTGTTTATGCGATGAGAGAGGACGGACTTCGTGTCAGGCTTTGACATATACCTTCATATGCTGCGGATAGATCCTAGTGTTAAATTCGCACTACCAATTCCTCGAGAAAGCTGATGAACTTGTAATCATGGAACATGGGGAGATTGTCGGCTACGGCCCTCCAGGTAAGGTAGACCTCATCCTCTTGTCCCTCCTGGTTTACCTTTATGTCCTCATTTTTTCCAGTAAACCAAGGACGCCTTTCTAACTACGATGGTCGGCAGATCAACTGAGAGATAATTTCCCCAAGTACTTCGAAACGATGGGAGATGAAGATGCAGCAGGGAATGGAGGCGGTCCAGCCCTAGAGGAGGAGATACCCCAAGGGCAAGAAATGAAAGCTATCCGCAGCCTAAGAGAATTCCCTCTCCGCTCAATGGAAGAACGGGTATGACAGATGAGCGGCAGACCCAAAGCACTCGCAATCTAACTTTCTCTTGTGCAACCACCAATTGGGTCTTCAACGCCCACAGATACTTAGTGCACACGCCAAAGAAGACCAAGGATTGACAAAGAAGCTCATGGAAAAGGAAGAGAGAGAAATTGGCTCAGTGACCTGGAAAACTTATGTCGAATACTTTGCAGGTAGAAAAGTGTCACAATGCCTGATTGCGGGGTCACTTCTGACTGAAACCCCTGTGCATCTGTATCTGTATCTCCAAACTGCTGTCTGCATATATCACTTTTTACTATGATCATCTGGCAGCTTCCGGACGGAACGGAATCCCTCTCCTGGCTGCCGTCATAGTCTTTTTCTTGGCAGGACAGGTGGGCCGAAATGCCAATGGTAAGGGGATGAAATGGAGACCAGAAGTAGCTTAGAAGTTGGGACCACGGAGCGGGACGAAGGGTGGATTGGAAATGCACAATAGATGGGCTTAATCTATAAAGGAAGAGGATGTGGACAGTTCTAGAGTTTCTTGGCCTTTTTCCTTCCCCCAGTGCTAGTCGTTGTTCGCCCCATCTCTTAGAAGAATCCTAACCCTTGTGCACCGTCTGCTAGATTGGTGGCTAGCTACTTGGACTGTGGACCAATTTTCTCTATCTAAGTCGGATTACTCTTGGGTATACGTTGGCACTGCCATATTCACCACCGTGACCGCCCTGCTTCGGTCGTTCCTGCTGGTATTGTGCCCTGCACTTCTATCCTCCTTATGAAGTCCGTCCGCAACGTTAAATTGCTCTTCCTCTCCGGAGCTCGAGGAGGCTGTATATTTTCTATTGAAGAAGTTATGCCCTCACTTGAAACCCTTCTCACGGTAGCTTTTACTTACCCTTCTTATCTATAGGTTTTGGCCTGTTTGCTGAGCTCAGGGACACTTCATGATGATCTCCTATCAAGCGTTTTGGCTGCGCCTATCAATCTCTTCTATGATGTCACTCCCATGGGAAGGATTATGAATAGATTTTCCAAGGATATCGACCACGTAAGAAACTCCAAGGTCAAGGGGAGAGTGAGTTCTGTGACGTTGGAGAGCTTGTGGCCCCCGGAAGCAGAAGCAGTGTTGCTTTAACCGTGGCCAGTGTAGCTTGTGGGGCAGGGACAGCTTTGCTCATATATAAGGGGAGAGGTGAAGGAGAAGGGATTGAGAGGAGCAGGAGTTTAAGAAATCGGTAGTTGGCATGGCTTGATTGTTGTAGGTGATGGTTCCTCTCGAACTAACAGAGTCTTTTCTCAGGTGGACAGCTTCTTACCGGATTATCTCAATACTTTCTTCCAAAACCTGCTCTTTGTAATAGGCATTGTCATCGTCTGTGCCTTCTCCTCTTTCTACATCCTCCTTTTATACATTCCAGTGTTTGTCGTCTTTTACATAATCCAGAACTTCTTCCTCTCATCTTCCAGAGAGCTGAAACGCTTGGAGAATATTACCAGGTCAGAAAAATTTTCTCTGGATTTGTCTTCTCCTTTGAAATATGCTTGAGATGCGCCCTCACCTGCTAATCCATCTATTGTACCAACTACCGGGTAATTTAGATCTCCAGTATTCTCGTCATTTGCTGAGACTCTTACTGGGCTGAGCACCATCCGTGCTTTCGGAATGGAAGATGTAAGATATGGTCCCCTTCTCTAGCCCTTACTTACCCTGGCATGTGCGTCCTGTGCGCTCGTCTGAGCTATCACCAGCTTTCCGTTCTCGAAGAGCTAAGTCCCTCATTTTTATGTCAGGTGTTCTTGCGCAAGAACTACGAGGCGATTGATCACAACTCTAGATTCTTTTCCATCTATTGGTACACCAGCCGTTGGCTGGGACTTAGGCTCGACCTCGTAGCCACCTTGCTGGTGTTCATAATCGCTCTCTTCGCAGTCATCACCGCCGATACCGTTAACCCAGGTAGGGCCTGGATGTAGGTTTGCTTAGCGTTTTCACAGCAGTAGAAGAAGTCTTAGTAGTTGAATTGGAGCTGGTACATGGCTCCTTGTCCGTTGCTACTTCGCCTGCGTCCTATGCCTCGCCGAACTAACCTATAAGGCTCCATGTCCCCAAGACTTGGACCAAATTTGTTCTCACCTTTCGGCGGTATTCTATAGGTCTGGCAGGTCTTGCCCTGTCTTACGTACTTCAGCTTACTGGGATGGTCCAGTTTTTGGTCCGCACTTACGTACAGGTGAGAAAAGGCCAAAACTTGGGCCCTTAGCACGATACGGCTGGAGACAGAACAAGTGGATAGCTGGCCTGGCACAATGGTCTTGCTATCTCTAAAACTTCCTCCTCCCTAGCTTGAGACTACGATGACGTCGACGGAGCGAATCCTATTCTACAAGAACAACTGCAAGGCAGAGGGACAAGCTACAACAGATGAGGATAAACAACTTCCAGAAAGTTGGCCCAGCAAAGGCTGTATAGAGCTGCGAGACGTACGATTGAGATATCGACCCGAGCTTCCACTGGTTCTCAATGGCATCAGCCTTAGAATAGAACCACGGGACAAAGTCGGTAGGTGAAAGGGGGAAAAGGCTCTAAAAGAAAGAAAAAATGAGAAACCGGGTATAATAGAGATCCTGAGACGTTGACCGCAATGAGCAGGAGAGCGATCAGGCAGCGAGGAGGAGGGTGGAGACAGGAAAGTTTGACGAATGTTACGTGCTTACCACCCATTGTATCAGGTATATGTGGTCGTACCGGCTCTGGAAAAAGTTCTCTCATGATGGCACTATTAAGGATCGTCGAGGTATGCCATAGTGGCCTTTTGCTCATGATACTCTTTCCCTGACATGCCCTTTCTGTTCACTGGATGTCAACGGTTCTCTCCTTCAGACTGAGTCTGGAACCATTTTTATTGACGGGGTTGACATTTCGCGAGTGGGCTTGCATCGATTACGCTCTCGGCTTTCAATGATACCCCAAGATCCAGGTACAGTGGTGCTTCTGTATCTGATAGGGGGCCTAACGTTGGGTCACCCCAAAATCTGACCAATGACGCCTTCGTCCTTAACTTGCACGGCTTTCGTAAACTACTTGTGACCATTTAGTTAACCTCTCTTCTACTTTATCCACGCTTGCCTACAGCCATTCTTGCTCCGCCTTCCCTAGTGCCATGATTGGTCTAACCTCAAGTGCATGAACTGTTAGTTCTCTTCAGTGGAAGCGTCCGCTACAATTTGGACCCGTTCAATGAGCATGCAGACGATAGGCTTTGGTTGGTTCTGGAACGGGTACATCTTCGGAAGTATGTTGAACAGTTGCCAGCCAAACTGGATTTCGTAGTATCTGAGGGCGGAGAAAACCTAAGCATAGGTCAACGACAGCTGCTCTGCATTGGACGCGCTCTAGTGAAGCAGAGTCAAATTCTACTAAGCGACGAGGCTACTGCCTCCGTCGACTCATCCACAGACGCTTTAGTGCAGGTACTGCCCAGCGCCGCCCCTTATCTGTCGTCTTACTCTCTCCTGGTCCCTTTGAGCTCAAGGAGGACCCGTCTCGCATAAACGCCGAAGTTTTTATTTTATCTCATCGAATAACCATTGTCTGCCATCGGATGTCACGTC
Organism: Hyphochytrium catenoides; assembly: GCA_900088475.1. Classification (NCBI taxonomy): domain Eukaryota; class Hyphochytriomycetes; order Hyphochytriales; family Hyphochytriaceae; genus Hyphochytrium; species Hyphochytrium catenoides. The sequence continues at coordinate 149,538 of FLMG01002723.1, forward strand.
AGGAAACGATCCGGAGGAACTTCGCAGATCGAACTGTGCTTACCATTGCACACAGGTGAGTACTAGCTTGTATAGGCCTTAATCGGCCTTATTGCGGTTCTCTTCCTTACTGCCTTAAGGGGCGGTGGGGCTTTTAGGACATCCTGTTATAGCCTTAGGGAGGATGATAGTATATCTAGCCCATAAGTATTTACCTACCGTGGGCCTTTTAAGGGACTTCTCTCCTGATTTAGCTTATTCTCTGCAGGTTGGATACTATTATAGAAAGCACCAAGGTTGCAGTGCTAGGGAATGGTCAGCTACTGGAGTACGGCACTCCTCAACAGCTGCTCAAGGATCCCACTTCTGAGTTCTCACAACTTGTGAATGAACTCGGTCACGGATTTTCGGAGGCTATGGCGAAGCGGGCGGCAGGAACTAAAATGCTTGATGAACCATCGGCTGAGGTTGCCTGAGAGGTTGCTGGGCCCCAGTCTCTAGTGTCCTCCATCATCAATTACAGGAGGGTCGCAGCACCAAATCTCATGAGTCGTGGACGAGCGACGGCGTCCAGCCTAGTCTAACTTCTAATATAGCTATCACCTCAATCCATAAACAGGAGAGGGAACCGCAACCCTGAACTCGGGGATTTTTAAGAGCCTGTTTCCAGAGCCGCAGGAGCGGTGTAGGTGAGGTCACTCTCCAACTTCAATCAGGGGTTAAGGGCAAATTGGGGCTGTGATGGGCAAGGTGCAGAGGCCAAGTGATAAGCTTGAACAGCGTGGAACTATGCAGTGACGTTAATAAGGGTTGTTGGGGCTCTCCTACTGATTGCTTCTGCAGTCGCACAGCCGGGTGATCTCAATCCCGTGACCTTCTTGACCCTTGCTGGGAAAAGGCCTGCACAGCTGCCAGCCTGGTAAGGCTTGTTTTCAGGCGTTCATGCACTTGGCAAGATGCTCTCTAGATGTCTGCTGTCATTGCACACACCTCGGACTTACCTTATCAACCGACCGGTAGTCGGGGGAAGTTGAGGGGAGGGTGGGGTGGGCCCCTGCAATGGGTGAAGTCCAAGCTAGGAGCTTAAGAGCTCTACGTCTGATGCCAACTCGGCCCCGAAAACTGGAGGCCACTCCAGCCATTGCAGAATCGATGAAGCTTGATAGCGATGCAGATCTGTCCGTTATGATGAAGACGAAGACAGACCAAGATCAGAATCTGACCTTCGAATAGGGGGTTAGCGGCCTCCTAAAATATCCTTGATACTACTGATTATTGCTCAAAGTATTTGAAATCTCTAAGCGCTTTGTGGTCATCGGGAATGGTTGAGCGCCAGATTTGAAAAGCCGGTGATGTTGATGGGTTTCTTTTGTTCTCGGTCCTGGGCCCTGGTGTCCTGCCTGCCCCTGTCCGCTGTCCCGCTGCGTTTGTTACCATTATAGAGACCAGGTGTCTGCCTGTCTGCCGCGAGAAGCTCCACGATAGGATGTTGCCTTCCTCCAGGTGGATGGTACATAGTCACATCTTTGAAGACTTGGACCGCGGAGACTGAGAGACGACTTCCTCGGAGGGTACTTTGTGGTTCGGCGTTGGAAGGGCTTGCCTTGGCCTTTCTTGAGAAATTATCTCAATCATGGAGTCGGCAATTTGATGAGCCTTTGAGATATACTGAGGTAGCATGACGGCTCTCTTGCTCACTTGCTCGGATGTGGTGAAGAGCTGGGCTTTGGAAGGAGAGTCCTTGACACTGCAAAAGACCTTGCAGCCCCATCAGGATGTCGTTAACTGCTGCAAGTGGAACCATAACAGTATCCTACCCAATTGCTCTCAATCCTTTGAACCTTCCACGCGTTTTTTCACGTCGCCAGAATATATCTCACTACTAATAGTGGTCACAGGGTTCTAGTTTACCTTAACTCGCGATCTAGACCAGGTAGTGGCAAGCTGCTCAAAGGATGGGACAATTAGCTTGTCGCATCACCAGTCTGAAAAGCTCATTGACACGCTTCCCAGTAGAAGTGCCAGCAAGGTTAGACTGGCGAAGCTTCATCAGTAGATCTATTTAGTACTCATGTTGCTAATATCTTCCATCCAGTCCAATGGTCCCGAGATCCGGTCTATCGACTTCAGTGGTGGTTCAAGATACCTCTGCAGTGGTGGGGCTGACAAAGTGGTGAACGTAAGCATTGACCCTCCATCTGACAGTAGATTTGAAGCCCAGCGGCTCACATTTATTTGCATAATGGCTCTAGATATGGGACCTGAAGAAGAGGGCCATGATACGTTCCTTTCGGGTAAGGCTTCCTCGTGACAGTGTGTGGCTGAAGAAGAGACGGAGAGAAGAGTTTGCACGCCACGGTTTGCGCGCCACACCCTCAAAGTCTGGGCTTAAGTACTCTTTTCTTTTTCATCTCTTTCTACCTTATTTGCAGGGCCACACAGATACCATCAATTCGGTTACCTTTAATTACAAGGATGAGCAAGTCGCATCAGGGGCACAAAGGTAAGCATAGCGTGCACTTTGCCTTCTCCCTGCTTCCATTTAGCACAATCCGTATCTAGTGGAGATGTTCTTGTACACAATGTGGTCACCGGTCAAGTAGGATGCAAACTGTCCTCAGAGAACGGCAGACACGAGGTAATAGGCAGCACTTTCCATCTTGTTTCGTCAAGGTTTCCTCGCTTATTGGGGGTCTTTTTTGCTTGCAGGCGATTAATGCCATTCAGTACTCAATGCTCACGAAGCACCTGCTTGGAGCATGTCGGGATGATGGCTCGACAGTCGTGTGGGATGTTACCTATGGCAAGCTCTACGCTTCATTTCCGAGCAAGGTGAGCGAAAAGCCGGTATCGCTAATAGGGAGCCTGACCGTTGGGCTCCAGCATCATGACTGATGCCTTTGTCCCGCGTCCTTGTTCCAGTCTGCTCACAAGGATACAGAGTTGTATAGAGGCTCGACACTCTCATTTCAACTAATAGTTCTCTACGCCTCTGTTACCTGCAGCATGATGCGGCGGCACTTGCCCTCACATTTTCACCTGTGAATCGACTTCTGCTCTGCAGTGCCGGCCTAGATAAGCGAGTGTTATTCTACGATGTCACTGAAAAGCTGTAAGAGCTCCTTACGCATTTTTTATAGCTTCATTAAAGCCCACTAACTGCCTCTTAGAAAGGTGAAGGTCATTACTGCGCAAGATCCCCTCACAGCCCTGACTTTACACCATGATGGTTACACGTTAGCTACAGGCTCAGCCACAGGTAGGTAGTCCTTATATACCACAGCCCACCTGAAATGTTCATTCAGAGGTCCTTCTCCACGCAGGAATGGTATCTCTCTATGACCTCCGGGCAGGCTCAAGCCCTATCAGTGTGACACAATCACACTTCCCAAAGGCGGTATGGATTTAGGGTCATCCACGCAAAGATGGGCCTGCATTCATTGACTGGTTATCGTAGGTGCGGCATATGTACTTTTCACACAAGGAAAAGACAATATCTGGAAGAACCCAGCTACAAGGCCGACCTGAGGAGGGACCTCAGGCGTCACCGGTGCCTGATAATGCTTCTGAGGTGAGAGTCCTTAGCGCGCTTTAGCCAGTACATCCGGACCGTTGTTTACAGAACGGCTCAACATCGGTCTACACCACGCAGACCAGCAAAGACTTCCCCAAGGCAGACCCCGTCCCAAGTATCAGGAGTACGCCGTCGAGTACATCCGCAAGAATGAGCCTGATCTCTCCTGTGACACGAGGTGTGCCCCTGTCCTCAAGTAAATTTGTACCTTCCCAATACTTGTCTTTCTCGATAAAGTGCCCAATGACCTTCTCCGTCTATCTGTCATGTGATCGACGCTAATGCTTTCGTACGACAATAGTGCCGTCATCCTCTAAGGACAACGGTACACGAAGTCGGGTGCCCCCAGCGGTAACGTTATCCCATCTCTCTGAGCGGCAAGAGGGTCCAACTACGAACAACAACCATCAGTTAGAAGCAGGAGCTACAAGACATCCCGAAGCGGGGGTAAGGAGCGATCCCCTGCATTTCCCGTCATTCAGTAACATGGACTTGCCTTTCGAAAATCTCAAACCTCTTCTTGCCGGTTATCCCGTTCACTGTGTCATTTTTCCTAGGCATTTGCAGAAAGCCGATACGTCAGTAGCAGGGACCGTGAAGCTTTTAACCCTAGCCAGAACCAATCTCTCTCTAGTCAGAGGCGAGAAAGCAAGGATGCAGAGAAGGAAAACAGGCTGCAAGCTACGGAGAGGAGGAGTATCAATATCCCAACCCGCCCTAAGGACGAGCAGACCTCGAAAGTCAAGCCCGAGATTAGCCAGAGCAATGGGTCTATGCCTCTACCCTCCCCTCCTAGACATCGCTTGTCAAGACTCAGTAGCCCCCGCGTGACAGAGGAGATTGCCGCTGCAGCTCTGGCTGCTGCCAAAACAGCCGCAAGCACAGCAGCAGCAGCAGTCGATGCGACATCCGCTTCAGCCCCGCAGTCACATTATCAGCGGGCGATGCTGGAGTCCATTGTGGAGGACAAACTAGAAGAGTTCCGAGAAAGAGTCACAAGCGATGTCAGGAATCTACACCTCGACATGCTGCGGCAGTTTCAGTTGCAGATGGTAAGCGCCTAAGTTTATATGAGGCAATGCACGATGTCTAAATCCACGCTATTTTCTTTGAAACCTCTGAACAGAACGAGATCAATGCTACGCTCGACACCTTCACAGCGCGGTTTGAAAACCTCATCACCGAAAATGAGCGCCTGCGACGTGAGAATGAGCTCATGAAAAATATCTATTAGAACAAGATCATATCGTTTGATTTCCTGAAAGTACCGTGCTCGCAATCACCGGTCTAGCATGACGTCACTTCCTTGTGACCTAGATCCTTAGGTCTGGAAGCGTCCTAACGGCAACGAACAACCTGGGTCACATCAACCCGTAGACTCATAAGCGTAGGGGTCATGTTCCACAACCGTTCTAAGTGGCCCAATTGATGTGTCTGTGGTTCTAGGTGTCTGAACTCACTTGACGTCTATTATAGCCGTCAATGTTTGATCATGGCGTCTTACTAGGGATAGAGCTGCAAGCTCCAGAGGTGGGGTCCTGGTCAAAAGCACTCAAAGGCAAAGCGATAACCATGATAGCACAGGCATCGCTTTCAATCTCTTAGTAAGCTCCTGGTAATGACGCAGTCGTCCTTTGATGATCGTGGGCCACTTGTTACGACAGGAGCATCAGAAGGCAAAAACTTCAGAATAACGTCGTAGGTTGGTCGCTGTATACCAACCTTACCGAGTAGATAGGGCCTATATCGACGGGATTGTGGGTAGACAGAGCTCTAAACAAGCTACGACTCAAGGTTAGGCGATATGTGAAGTTTGGCGAGTCCGTGACCTCATCCGCTGATGTATGGGAGACATAGAGAGGAGGGTGCCTTGAAATAAAGGACTGTGCTTGCTTCAACAGCCTTGGACATATCTTCATCTGACTACCCTCAAACATTGGGCCGAAACAGCCGGCCATCTACAATATCTAGCCTTACGGTCGCCCTTGTACTGATTGTCTATTACTCTCATGTCTCAACTTTCTAACTGCCAACCCGCAGATGAACCTACAGCCGTCAACAGGCCTGTCTTAACATCATCTCATAACTGTAACTCATTTTCACTAAGGCAAGAGCCATAAACTGATGTGATGATACACGTCCTGCCATCTGCAGCAATGTCCGCCGTGGTAGAGGTAGATCTTTATTGCTTAGCTCCACAGACATGCAGTCATGATAAGAACCCCCAGCTACATCATCATCGTCCGAAGGGTGCCTGAAACTTACTCAGACCGGCAGACGAAGGTCCATCGAGAGGCTCATCAAGACCAAAGGGCATTATAAAGTGCTAACCCTTGCAGTGCAAAGGAGTTTGGAAAGCGCCTGCTGCTTGTACTGAGCCTCTCGATGGACCTTCGTCTGCCGGTCTCAAGACAAAAGGGCATTATACAAGTGCTAACCCTCGCAGTGCAAAGAAGGTTGGAAAGCGCCTGCTGCTTATACTGACTTCGAGACACCTTTAGGTGATGAGGGCTATCCGACCAGGACGGCTTAAGGATACGCGGAAACATCCATCTTTACCCGTCAAGCTCCCTGTTTCCGCATCCAGCGCAACAAAGCACTCCGTAATGCAGAGCTCATCTCAATACTTGCCTACCGGATAAGTCAGTGGACGACCTTGCATGTGCTGCCACCTTGCGCGAAGGAGCCTTGTTGTCTTCAGGGCAAAAGATTCTGTGGCAGATGCGTAGCGGACGGCGGGATCAAACAGAGATTGGAATGAGTTCCCACCCACCGTCAAAGAGCGACTTGATCTGCATTACCGGTAGCCCCGGGGTGGGTGGGCGGTTGTTCTTGGAGGGAGTGACGCCTTGGAGCTTTGTGAAGATATGTCAAAAGGAGCGTGGGTTTGGAGCTATATGGGTTTAGTCCCCTGATGCTAATACTAGACATATGAAAGTACATAGGTAAAGTATTGTGTGTCTATCGTAGTGGTGTGGTATCTGTTTATGGAGCTGCGATGATCTCTGGTTGGCTGTTCATTGGGGTTTGCGGATCAGCTAACACACAGAAAGCATCGCCTCCGTAATCCTAGTGGAGACGCGAGCAGCTCAGGGACACCGGGCTGCTATTACCTAGTCGGAGCTTCTCAGTTCTTCCACTGCGAAGAGCAGAGACTTCAGAACCTCTTTGGCAGGGCTTACGTGTCGACATTATAGTGCGAAAGCTCTGGGACTGTCCTACTTTTCACCAACGTGGGCTGAATCCTCTCAGCCACTTATTGTTCTTTGAGTGATATAGCTGATTGATCCCAGTGCCAATATGGCTAGATCGAGAAGAAGTAGATCTTCGTCAGAGGAGAGCAGCGGCAGTTCAAGTTCCTCCCGTTCAGCATCATCATCAGACTCCGGCGGCGAAGATGAGAGGAGTACAAGTTTGACGCGCGGCGACAGACGAGGCGGAAAATCTGGAAAGGATGATAAGCCAACTGAAGAATCTACTCACGACAACGCCGAAAAGGACGTCCGTCAAGATGATTCCGCAACAGTCGACATCAAGAGGAGCGATGACGCCAAACCTGGTCCTCCAGCACCTGCACGACAGGTCATCCCGAAAGGGAAGATTGCCGCAGAGACAATCAAAGGTAGAACGGGAGGAGTTTACATTCCCCCGTTTAAGCTGGCGCAGATGAAAAAGGAGGTGAAGGACAAGGCAAGTGAAGAGTATCAGAGAATGACGTGGGAAGCCCTGAGGAAGAGTATCAATGGTCTGATCAACAAAGTCAATGTCAGCAACATCAAGAACATTATTCCAGAGCTCTTCCAAGAGAATCTTGTCAGAGGGCGGGGGCTCTTTGCTCGTGCGGTAATGAAGGCGCAGCTCGCATCTCCCGGCTTCACGCATGTATACGCCGCGCTAGTAGTCGTAGTAAACACAAAAATGCCGGAGATTGGTGAACTTATTCTTCGAAGAGTCGTGATGCGCTTCAGACGAAGCTACAAGCGTCGAGACAAGGTGGTAGCGATTGCATTGGCGAGGTTTATCGCTCACCTAGTCAATCAGCAAGTCGCAAGAGAGCTTCTGGCACTTCAGGTCTTGGTCCTTCTTTTGGAGAACCCTACAGATGACTCTGTTGAGGTTGCGGTCAACTTCACCAAAGAAGTGGGGCAGATATTGTCAGAGCTAAGTCCACAGGTAGTACCTCCATATGTATAGTGGTGTCTCTCTTTCAGTAGAGGCCTTCCTTTCAATTTTAACGGCCTCTGTATCCACTTGCTCGCTCTACCTCTCAGGGTCTTCTCTTCCTCAAGGCACAGAGAATGTCTATGTTCTAATCTTAAAAGTGGAGTGTAGCCGGTACCTCACTCAGTTCTAACTAGTGTTACCCTATTTCAGGGCCTCAACTCGATATTTGAGCGCTTCCGGGGCATTCTGCACGAGGGAGAGATTGACAAACGTGTACAGTACACTATAGAAGGACTCTTTGCCATCAGGAAGGGTGGCTTCAAGGACTATCCAGCGGTTTATTCAGAGCTCGACCTTGTAGAGGCGGCTGACCAGATATCCTTCGAGATAGGCCTCGAGGATGAACTAGATGGGGAGGAGCATCTAGATATTTTCAGATATGACCCTGACTTTGAAAAGAACGAGGAGGCTTGGAGCATGATAAAGAAGGAAATTCTGGGCGAAGAAAGCTCCGATGAGTCCTCCGACGAGGAAGGGAGTAGCGACGAGGAGGAGGACGAAGAGGAGGCAGCAGAGCAGGTGAAGTTCAACAAAGAGTAACATAGGTGGCCCTTTATTTTGATGGCCTCTCTTGAGACGACATCACCTGCCTTCTTCTTTGTGCAGCAAGCCTCACATTCAGTGGTCTGTATTACTCTTTACTCTTTAATTTCAGCCCTTCGCGCTCTATCGCTCTGGATTCTCCCTCATCTCCCCGTTCCTCAGCCTCAACAGAGCGCCATTCAAGACTTCACAGAGCAGGATCTGGTAAATCTCAGGCGTACAATCTACCTGACCATCATGAGCAGTCTTAGCCATGAGGAGTGTGCGCACAAGTTGATGAAACTTAACCTGAGAGAAGGCCAGGAGATCGAAGTGTGCAACATGATAATAGAATGCTGCAGTCAGGAGAAGACATACCTCCGATACTATGGGCTGCTAGGGCAGAGATTCTGCCAGATCAACAAGAGATATCAGGTCACCAAGAGAGAACGATCATCTTTTCTTCTTCACATTGTTGGCACAATATCCAGCTATTATTCTTGCGATTTGCGGGCTCACCTCCTTCAGTCTGTCGGGGCCTCTCATCGGCAATGTCTTCGGTCTCTATGGTCCTTCCTCAGTCTCTCACGTGCTCAGCGACATCTGTCTGTTGCTGTGATCGTTTGGCCTGTCCCTTGGATGTGCTAACATCTTTCACATTGTTTTATCCCTTCTCTCACAGGAAACGTTCGACCAAGTGTTTGCGGCCCAGTACGAGACGATCCATCGGTTAGAGACCAACAAGCTCAGAAATGTCGCCAAATTCTTTTCCCATCTTCTGTATTCTGATGCCTTGCCTTGGACTGTCTTTGAGTATATCCAACTCAATGAAGAGAGTACCACCTCTTCCTCCCGAATCTTCATCAAGATATTATGCCAAGAGCTATCCGAACACATGGGACTTTTGCAACTAAAGGAGAGATTCAATGATGAGGTACGCGCTATACTAACAATGGAAGATTTTGAGCGATAGGGCAAAGAAGAGGCAGAGAATGCGGGATAATTGACACCCATCAATGACTCCACTCTTGGGTCGGTCATTTGTCGGCCTCCTTGTCACTTGCCTACTATCTTCCTGCGGGTGTGACTGTCAACATTCCTATTACGTTTCCGTCGCGCTGACATTCGTTTTCTTCACGCAGTACATGGCTGTTGTTTTTGCTGGACTCTTTCCTAAGGATAACCCCAGGAACACTCGATTTGCAATCAACTTCTTCACCTCTATCGGTTTGGGTGGGCTCACGGATGGGCTCAGACAGCACCTGAAGGATTTACCGAAGCTTATTGCCCAGCAAGAGAAAGAGCAAGCCCCAGAGGAAAGCGAGACTTCCTCATCCTCATCCTCTGATAGCAGTGACAGTAGTAGCGATGACAGCAGTGATAGTGATAGTGGATCTTCGAGCTCTGGCTCTTCGTCGGAAAGTGATAGCAGCGACGATAGTTCAAGCTCAGAATCCGAAAGCGAGAGTGACAACGATGGAAGAAGACGACGAGACAGAAGGAGGGGGTCACTTTCAGTTTCTCCGAAGATCCGCCGGGGTAGTCCCAGAGGTTCCTCTCCCACTGTCGGCAAAGAAGGCCGAAGAGCGTCCCAAGGTAAACGCAGAAGCGAAGAAAGGAATGGCCTTCCAGAAAGGAGAAGCAGATCTCGCTCTACGGGCTCCAGACGGGAAGACAGAGTTAAAAATGAAGAGGGAAGGGCTCCTAGAAGAGAGGACGGCAGACGAAGAGCTAGCAGAGATAGGAGTAGAGAGAGGCGAGCCACTCCGGATAGGAGGCATGCAAGAAGAAGCGAAGAGCGTTTCTCTGACAAGCGTCAGAAGGAAGACAAGGAAAAAGGCCGCTCTTCGTCCCCTGCGGCTGAGGGACGCAAGAACCAGAAAAGGGATGGGCCGCTCAGCCGAAATGGTGCAGTTAAGGAGGAAGACACCGGAAGGCGCGACAAGTCCCCCAGGAAGGAGACGGCCAAGCCCTCAGAGGGCGACAGAAAGCAAGAACAGGAGAAGGATTCCGCGGGGAAGTTGGAGAGTAGCAAGAAGGACGAGAGAATAGAAGGAGAAGGTACTCGAAAAGTTAGTGGCAGTCCCTCGGAGAGGAAAAGGTATAGGGAAGATAGACCGCAGGGCAGGAGGAGTACCAGTCCAAAGCGGCGCCGTACCAGAAGCACCAGTCGCAGTGAGAGCAGAGGTAGGCGCAGGGCCCGAAGCCGCAGTAGGGAAAGATACAGAGAGCGGAGGAGCAGAAGCGGACCACGCTATAGGGAGCGGAGATAAGTAACTATGAGGAATGGAATATCGCTTGAGCACTAAGGTTATTAAAAGCTCCATTATTTGTTATGTATATGTGGCGCTCCTCCAGCTAATAATGGTAGGCTCTTTACACCGCGATGAGGTCATCCTTCTGCGATATTCGCGTTAAGGTGTCTTTGATCACTTTGTACTGAAGAAAGAGAGGGAGAGTAATCAGAAGTATGGAAGACAGGGGGTTTCTGGTGATCCTTTGTGGATAAGAGAAAGGAAAGCGAATCCGTATCAACCGGTTAAAGGTACACTCGCATACATCAAGGGCGGCACTGGTTCAGGTGGCAGAAGAAGGGTACGTGCAGGTGGTGGTAATAAGCGCAGCGCTGCACATTCTGAGTAGTTCCTAGAAGGGAAAGGAAGCTTGCAACCAGGTTTATACCTCTTTTTCTGTGAGCTTCCAGGTCTGCATGAGCTTTTCTAACTCTTGGTCCATTTCCTCTTTCGTTAGGTTTCCGGCGCTGGGGTAGGGCAAAGAATCTGAGAAGGCAGCGAATCATACCGTAGAAAGTTCATTTCTGTCTGACCTTTGCTTGAGGGCCATAGAGGCTTCCAACACGTCGACGTTGTCAATAATAACCCTCATGCGCGAGACAGAGTCCAGCTTCGTATCATGGCGGAATCTTGAGAGACTCCTGGGAGATTAAAACGGCAGCCAATTCAGAGTAGACATATATGAGCCCTTACGGTTCATCGGGTACCACAGCGCAAGGATAGTGAGGTTCCAGACCACATAGGAGGAATTGGATGAAAAAGTGGATGGCATGTGGACAGTTAGTCAATATCGCTGGCCCGTGGGACACTTCCAAGTAAAACACGTGGGTGTGAGGATCCTCATCGAAGAACGTACCCCACATAGCTCATCATCATTGCCCAGATGCCAGCCGAGACAACCGTGCTGCCTCCCAACTAGTTTAGACCAGAAGAGATATAGGGTTTAGCGGAAGCTTTGGTTAACTGCTGCCATAACGTCCTTGATCTCTATAACGTTTCCTTACCAGAAGGGGAAAGGTAAAGGGGTTCTCTTCTCCGGGCAAAGGCACGTTCATTCCATAGAATTGGGCTATAGTTGTCATAAGCCCTAAACTGAACAGATTTAATTGTCTTAGATGCGACTCCAACAAGGGAAGCAGCACCGTCAACATAATATGTTCAAGGAAGTAGATACTGACTACGTTAACTCATGGAGGCTCAGCGTGCGCCTCGACAGCACTCACATAACACCGGCTAGGGCAAGGTTTACATTGATTCTCATCAGCTCATTGCGATGTGAATCCAAGGATATTTCCACCATCTCCTGTGTATTCTGCATTCTCAGCTGTAAGAGCTTGACCAGCTGTAATAAAAAGAGGGGTAACCACTTCCGTTAGAAAATGGTAGCGGCAAAATGTATAGATGTGGAAATGACAACAGGTACGCGACGAAGCGTTTATGGTAAGGCCGACACATGAAGGTAGGACCCAAGTCAAAGGGCCCCTCTGAGGCAGAGAAGAGAGAAGAGAGCTACGATACAGTAATTCTTCGTCCGGATTTGGGGTTCTTACCTCGTATGTTTCTACAATTTGCCTGTACCCGCCTTCCAATAACAGCTCGATCTGGTTGTGCAATGTGTGAGTCTACTTTGTAATAGTTACTTCTGTCCGCCATCCTCTTTCTCTTACTTTCATATTGTGAGACAAAAGAGTTGCGCCATCTTAGGAATACTACCTCTAGCAACACCCACTTCCCTCCAACATATAGCTGACCTGCTCATGATGGATAGCAGGAGTCCGCTCTGCTGGCTTTAGCCCCATGTTCTTTCTTTCTGTCAGCATAAGATCTGCCATATCTGGGGTTTCTATTAGCAACATGGCCACGCAAAGCTACAAATGGGAGTTGCAACGTAACAGAACAGGGAGCGCTTTAAGAAGTTATCTCACCTTGTTCACTCTCCAGAAGTTGCTTGACGCAATCGATAACGCTCTTCAGCTTCATCTCGAAGGTACTAACAGCATCTTTTACAGGTAACAACAAGTGCAACTGACTTTGATTCTGCAGCACGAAGAAGTTGTTGATTAAAATTTGCAGCAGTATTGCTTCCCGTAAGAAATAGCTTTATGCTTTGAATTGCAATAGGAAATAGCTTTATGCTGTGAGTTGCATATGAAGATCCAAAGGAGAAGTGGTGGAGAAGGGGAGAAAGAGAAGAGAGATATAGGGAGAGGAAGAGATAGAAGCCTACCAAGAAACAATCAGGCAAGAAAGGTAGGTGTGCAAGATTTGAGTGAGTAGTCGAGGTGAGCTTCTGAATCTATTCTCTCTTGCATCTGACACGAGACAGAGAAAGACAGAAGCCAAGCTAGAGGAGCAGTAAAAAAAAAAGGCTGTCGAAAATCAAAAGCTGGTGAAGGTGTGCTTCCCCATTCCTTCTGCCACGCATCAGGCCGGAGGAAGATAACGTACTATTTTGCCTCTTGTGAGCTCTGCCAAGAGGTCCTCTATTAAGGGTCTAGAAAAAGCAGTCGATGAGGCTAGAACTTTTCTAAGCAAGGACGAATAGGAGCAGAGTAGAAGATCAGTGTCATAATATACTCCTCCCCATTGGAGCAATGAGAGAAGGGAAAACTTGCGCGGGCGCATTCAAAAAAGAAGCAGAGGCAGATCAGGTAGAATAGGAAATAAAGATGTCCACCTAAACAGCATGACACGTCTCTTGTAGCGCTGTGATACATCGTCCAATAGCCCTTCCAGAACCTTGCACTCAAAAGGCGCGGGACTGACAACATAATTGCCATCGTCATCCACACGCAGCCAATCATCTGCACCCTGTCGAAAATGGTACTCCGTGTCTTGGATGAACTTTCTAGGAACAGCGCAGAGTTTTGAATTGGCGATGGGACATGTCAGTCGGGCCAACGGGTGATCCAATAGCTTATCTAGGAGGAACAGAGTGCTGGTGTAGAATAGAAGCCAGTTGGGAGGTTTGATTTTGAGATAAACCCCCTTAAGTCTGATGGAGCAGCAGAAAGAGGTTTGAGGGCCAGTAAAGCAAAAGCCGCTGAGCTAGACGAGTCGTTGCAATGTAAGATAGGGGTACCTGAGGTGTTCAGCACTTTCTTTCACCAAAGGAATACTGGCGTCAAACATCACCATCCAGTCTGAGCCCACGATAGCTTTAAGGTGCCCGACGGTGAAAATGAACATATCCCCCCTGCATAATAGTCACTTGCATTAGCCTGGAGTTAAAGCCATAGGGAATCCGCTAGCGCTTCCTTCCCCTCTCCCTGCTAAAGTCGGAGACCTCTTACAAGGCACAATGGTAATGGTCGCTGTCTCTTTCAATCTCATGCTTTCTAACCCCAATGTCGTCCCCTCAAGCATCGTACCTTGTAATAATATAGGCTTGGGGTCCTGAACGCCTTCCAGAGTCTATGACCAAAAGATCTCTATAGACAGCACACTGTTACCTGCGCCCCCGCTGTTCAAAGTAGCTGCTTACGCCAACTCTGGTGCCCCTCTTACCTAGCAGTAACATGCATATCCTTCATCATGTCACTAACTCTCCAAGTCTCCTTCACATAGCTACCATCCGACTGAAAGGAGAAGACCTGCGAGAAAGTCTGAATAGATCAAAGGCAAAGGGGAAAATACGTGTGACTGACCTCATACTTGCGCTGACTAGCATGACCAATCCCGCTAGTAACTTGGCGTCGGGCTATTCCTACCCGTCTTCCGAAATAGCGTTGTCTATAGCATGTCCTTGGCCCATGGCTTAGAGGGACCCCAAGGCCCTGGAGCCCATTTTTGACGGGGAACGCAGGGAAGGAGAGGACCTTCCGAAACGGAAGCATTTCCTCAACCCAATGGCACCTCCTAAGAAATGTCTAAGCTCCCTGCGTGCAGTAACAGCGCTGTTGCAAAGCTAACAAATGAAGAGTCTTGATGCAATGTTGCTCGTCCAGGGGACGAAAGGGACGACTGAACAGCCAGCAAGCTTTTAATAGTTGGAAGGAGGCCTCCACTCTCGAAGATGGAGCTGCTGCTCAATCTTCGTTCTATTCCAGACGTACAATCATGGGGTTGCGCAAAGCTCATTCCTCAGTCGCCAGAGGTGGACGCTGTTGGAGCTCCTCCTTCTGTTGGAACTCCTTCCTGATGATGATGTGTACAGCTCTTATTGTGTGCTGGAGCCCATGATGATCAGGATGATTCTTTTCTGGAAGTTTTTGTGGCTTTTGGATGTTGTGTCAAGGACTTTGGGCATCACTAATCTCGGTCAGCAAATTCATTTTCGGTGTTTCTTTTAAGATTGATGTCTTCCACGTCTTTTTTCGGTATTTCTCCCAAAGATTGATGTCTTCCAGCTTTCGTGAATAGAGATGATGGTGATAAGAAGTGCTATTGTGATAATAAGGAGCAAGACCTTTTTATAATAAAAGAGGGAAGCAACAAGTGAATTACAATAATGCTTCTCCTTCGTAAATTTAGTGCACATCGTCTTCGCCGCGTCTTCTGATGACTACTGCGGCGACGGCAGCTGCTGGCGAGCTCTGCGACAGGCTCGTCACGGCTAGTGCAGCTGCTCCTGAGCTGACGTGGGCTATGGAGAAGGAAGCTGGTAATGGTACGTACAATCAATCATCGGACTCCTCTTCTTCGTAGTAGTAAATAACCTCCGGCCCTTCTAGTACTTGGACCACTTCTTCATCAAAAAGTGGTAGATAGTCCACCTTGTCAGCAGTACCTCCTCCTGAGCCACCATTCCTAAGACGCGTCTGCGGTACGGCGTCAGATAATATGAAGACTGGAAAAGGGGAAGAAACGTTTGTCAAGGATGGTGGCCTCTTAGAGTATTATCTGGTGGTGGTGGCGCTTATTGTTGTTGTATGCCGACACAGATCATTTTCATATATTCATCGTTACCAATGTTCACCAAGAATAATGGAACCACTGTTGAAAGCCATCTTCATCATCTCTCCTCGGTCGTTCATCATAATGCTAGCATGTTGTTAATTTTTTTGGGGTGGTGATGAGGCCTCCAGTGAAGTTACTTTAACCACCGCTTCCTTGTGGAGTCCGCCCCCCTAGTATGTTCATTGTTGATAATAATGAAGGTGCTATTCATCATGTCGCGTAATAAAAAATGTTTCACTTAACACTCAGCTCAGCACTTTCCATATCGCCTGGGGTCGGTAAATGGATGATGGGACAGACAAAGGCGGAGAT
Organism: Hyphochytrium catenoides; assembly: GCA_900088475.1. Taxonomy (NCBI): domain Eukaryota; class Hyphochytriomycetes; order Hyphochytriales; family Hyphochytriaceae; genus Hyphochytrium; species Hyphochytrium catenoides. The sequence continues at coordinate 165,342 of FLMG01002723.1, forward strand.
ACAACGATTGCCTACTACTCGTACCACGAACGAAAAAATTGATAAGTTGGTAACCAGCACCGGTACAGCGACGCCCACGACGACATAGATAGCACGCACGCGGGATAGTAACACGATACTTCTTCATAGGCAGTGGAGCAAGTAGGTGGTGCGGCAGCACCACCTCGCCGCGTGACCATCATGAGCAGTGTTATTTATTACTGCAGCGTATC
>FLMG01002728.1:0-11682 GCA_900088475.1 Hyphochytrium catenoides
TGTGGAGGTGGAAGAGACGACAGTACTCGTAGGCTATGCATAACGTCTAGTATGTAGTTTCTCTGCTTTTTAGTTTCTCCAACCAGTAACTAAATAAAATTACACAAATACCCACCGTCAACTAAAGCTAAAGTACTGTACTAGTACAGCTATACAAAGGTATTATCATTCTTATATCTGTACGGGATAACGGTACTGGTGCTGGTAGTAGGCTAGGAATTTGATCTATATTCTAAATAAACGAAACTGGTACAGTAGTACTACAGTATAGAAACCTACGGTACTACGGTACCAGCAACTCCTAGACTCAACTTTGACCACCGGAGGGTTTCTTTGCCGTCTCTCTCCCTCTCTTTCTCGCTCTCTCTCCCACTCTCTCTTCTTCACTCTCTCTCTCTCTCACTCTTTCTTCTTCACTCTTTCTGTCTCTGCTCTCCAAAACTCATCACTCACTCCTCCTTCTCTCACCTCTCTCATTTACACACTCGCTTCTTCTGTCCCTCATCCTCTCCGTCTTCAGTCTGTCTGGAAGAGAGAGAAGAAGAGAGAAGAGAGAGAGAACAAGAAGTGCAATGATGAGATGACCAAGGAGAAGAAAAGAAAGACATAGAGGCATTGCCGGTTGTTTTTTGTTGTTAATAAGTGAAAGAAAAAAGGGAGGAGAGACATGGTGGTTACATTCTTCTCCCCAAAAAAGCGCCTTCCCAAAGCTACCCACTTCCCTCTTGCTGTTCCCTTCTTCTCTCCTTCATCTGTTCAGTTCATCACAATCCCTCCTCCAATCCTTGGCTCTCGTCTCATCTCTCTCCTATGCCCATCTCGCTCTCTGGACCATCTTCCTCCTCTTCCGTGGCGGTTCTTTCTCTTTTCAATACTTTTCCCTGTCTCTCTCGTTCTTCTTTCTTCTCTACTATATACTCATCATCCACTCTTCACGTCGTGGCTCTTCTTAGCTCCCTCTCTTCCTTCCTGTTTGGCCATAGGACTAGGGCCCAGGCCAACGGTGAGATAGAGATGATAACGAGGAGAAGTAGTCTCGTTCTTGCCAGAAGATGCCGTCCTATCACCTCTGCTTTCACTCTTAAAACTTCCTCGTGGTCACCAATTGAGGCACTGTCATCAGTTTAGCAACATTTGGAGAGAGAACTAGAGGCATCACTTTGTTGCCCTCAAGCCTGCTCCATCCCTGCCTCCTATCGTCTAGGTCTCGCGTTCCTCCTCTCTATTCCTCGAGGAGAAGACAAAGAAGAAAGACAGCCATCCGGACAGGTTACAAGCATGGTCAACTCCGACGGTCGTGTCATCAGGGCTATCCTGGCCAGTGCCTGTCTGCTCCTCACTGTTCCAGTCGCCACGTCGGCACAGAGCACTAACCTCTCTCTTCTCACCATCAAGAAGTCTGCGCACCAAAGCGTACGGGGTTTGGAAGCTGTGAAGGCTGCTGCTTCAAAAGCCAATGTTAGCACTGAAGGATTGATGTCTATTGCCATTGACGACGATGAGTTTGCGGCCACCGTTCCGCTTCCTTCTTCGTTCTATTTCTTCGGCTCTAACTTTGGTTCTGCGGCGGCAAACGAGAGCGTTTTACATTGGCACCGCCGTATGGCTTTCCTGTTTAAGAGGAAAGACCAAGAGGTGTTGGATGGTGGCATTGGGCTGGGTTTCTCCGCAGAGCAGACCACATCTCTGCACGTGTCTGACAAGGCCGAACAAAGAGGAGACTATCAGGTGATGAGGATGGTAGCGGTGGGAAAGAGTGAAGAGACGCCTGACAGCACCATAAAGATGGAAATCAGGTTGTTCCGCTCTTCACAAGAGCAACTGATCGAAGTGCAAACCGTCGCAGACACTTCTTCTTCTACCCCGTCCTTTTCACTGGGATCGTACTACTGGGCTGTCATTCAAACTGTTAAGGATAATAGGACTGGAGAGTTGGTTGATGAAACAGTTGGGAAAGCTCCCGCCACCTTTTATGAGCAGGGACTGAAAGCGGGAGAGAGTCTTGTCTATCGAAGCGACGCTGAAGGCAGAAATTGGGAAGTCCTTCCCTATGTCCTTGCAGAAGATTTGCTCAAGGATGGCGCGGACCTTGGCAGTACTCCTGTTCCCACTGCGGCTCCCACTGCGGCTCCCACTACGGCGACTCCATCTTCTCCTTCTTCTTCCTCCGGAGGTGCGATGCTTTATGCTGGGAGACTAGCGTCGACGGTGGTGCCAATGGCCCTTCTCTTCATCAATCTTTTCTCTTCTTAGTGATGATGGCAGAAGATGAAGCTACTATCGCGTCATTGTTGACAGAGATAAGCGTGCTGCATCATGGCGATTAGAGCTAAGTATCAGAAGCAAAGCTTAGATGAAGTGAGGTTATAAGTCTACATATACTTTTTGCATGCAGAGTGAGTCTTGGTCTCTTCTTCTTCTCCGTTTCTCTGTCTTCCTGCCTCTTCTTACACTCTGTTGAAGGTGCCCAGCGATGAGCCCTGGTAGCTTGAGATGATAATCCGACAGAGGAGAGAGAGAGAGAGAAGGAAAAGCAAGGAAGAGAGAAGAAGAAGAAGAGCGAAACGGCCAAGATGCGGACTGCTGCTGGGTATCTTCTATAGTAGTACAGAGCGGGTAGCTTGAGCACAGGAAATCCTCTATGGGAAAGGAAGAGAAACGTTACAAAAAGAAAGAAAACGAAAGAGAGAGAGAGAGACAGAGAGAGAGACAGAGAGACAGAGAGAGAGGAGGGTTAAAAAGCGCTACGCTGATAGCCAACAACCATTGGCGGCCCAGGAGACTCGGACTACCTACCCACCATCCTCGTCGGCTAGTTCCTCTAGAGGCCGCGCCTCTCCCGCCAGCGCTTTCTCCTATCCACCTCCTGGCCCCTATGGCCAGCTAGCTCCAAGAGATAAAGCGAGAGCTTGTAGTTCAGAGGAGTATATGATGCTACTATTACACGGAGTATCTCACACATAACACCGTGACTTGCACCACAGAGATCACAGTCTGTTTGCCGCCGCCAGGGTTGTTGAGCGGGCCGAGCGATCGGTGGAATCTTCATCTTCCATGCTGGGGTTCTCCACTTATTGCCTCATCACTGGAAGGGTTCAAGAAGTTGAAAGTGTTACAGAGTTCAGAGGAGGTCGGCACCACCAGCAGGAACATTGACAAGAAAGCAAAACAACAGGGAAGCCGAACAATGATAGTAGTAGAGTCGATCTTCGATGTCCTCTTATTCTTCGATAGTTAACATCGCCAGAAAGAAAGAGGAGATTGTTGTCACACAGTTTGACTTTCTTCATCGTTCGGCTCATCCGCAGCATCTCCCACTGACGAAGGCCCACGCGTTAAATGACCTTGGAGCTAGTGTTCACACTGGCGTCGCTTGCCTTGGGAGCTTCCTTTTCTTGCAGCCTGCTCGCTGGATCAAGCGGTAGGAGGAGGAAGGAGGCCCATGGCCCGGGCGGATGAATTAGAGCCGTGTCCTATCTAATAAAGTTACGACGACGAGCTAAGCTGGTGAATGATTGTTACATCCTCGTTTCTCGTCGACGACTAGCAGTCCTATCACCACCTTCCTACCTAACTAGACACCTATAATCTACCTAAAACCTAGTGTTTATGAGCACTAATGGGGACAAGCGCCGCGCGGGACGGGCCGCTCATCACTGTTGTTCGGAACTTCTTCCGTAGGAGGTAACTCTGCGGTGGCTTCCCTTTTCTATGTTGATGGTTTCCCCTGAATCAGGAGACAGAGGCTCTTGGGGCTGATCGAAGCAAGTTGCCTCTAGAGTGAGCGACGAAGTCAGTGACATCCTCTACTAACAGCCGCGCCAGGATCTCCCTGATATTATCCCATCATGGACAGTCTACCCTTTCTACTCTCTCCTTTCCCTGCGACAACCACCCTTTCATTCTCTGCCCTTCCCTTCCCTTCCCTTCCTCCTGTGGCAGCACTTCATCTGTCTTTGCCTTTCTGCCTCTCTCTTTGTCTTCTCCTCTTTCTCCTCCATGATCTGTCGCGCGCTGTCTCTTACAATGCTCTAAGTAACTCTCTCCCTCGTAGCTAAGATTAGTGCGCGTGGGCTGCTGCCCCTCTTCCTGCCTTGCAGCAGTCTGCTCTTCATCTCTCTCTCTTGGCAAGGTTGTTCCTCCTCTGTTCTTGAAGACCTTACTCGACTCACGAAGAAGCAACCGTTGGCAGCGCCGTCTCGTTGTTGTGTCATCATGGCTTTGGCCGTAACCTCTGTCGTCTCTCTCTTTCTCTGTCTTTCGCTAAGTGTGTCTCTCGTCCTGTCTCTCTCTGTGTACATTTATATCAAGTCATGGTCCATGTACCGCTCCGCCAAGAAAACCGCAAGAGATCAACAAGTTTATTTGTCTCGCTCCACCCAGGCCCAGAGTGCCGAAGGAGGAAGTTGGTTTCTGTCGAAGGAGCACAGTTTTCACGGTGGTGGACGCTGTGCCCATCGCCGTCATCCTTTATATTCCTGCACTTCTCGTCTTCACGGCTGCGTCTCTCTCCCTCTTTCACCTCGCCTCCATTCCTTGTAACGCTCTATTCCTCCGTTAGCCTGCTGCTGTCTCTGCCATTCGTTGGTTTCCTTTCTACTCCTCTTCTTATAGATGAATATCCCTGGCACTCCTCCTTCTTCTCTATCCGCTGCTGCCTGTCTATCAACATTCGGCCACACAGCCAGAGAAGAGCCGATCTGCCGTTGCCAATGCCATGAGAAAGAAGGAAAGAGAGATGGGAGAGACAGATGGGATAAAATCTGAGAGTAGCAAGCGAGGACAGAAGAGAGAGAGAGGGAGAGGGAGAGAGCAGAGATGAACGAGGAGGAGGGGAACCAAGGCGACTTTTTCTTTCTTTCTCTAAGACGTCTCTATCTCTTCCTTTCTCTCCTAACTCTTTCTCTTCAGTTCTCCTCCCCTTTCTCTCTCTCTCTTCCTTTGCCTGTCAACCAGGGGTTTCCTTATGCTTTTTTTGCAGGTTGGTCCGTCATCGGTTGGGAAATCTGCTCCTAACTCCTTTAATAATGGATACCGCTTCCTCCTCCCCTAGTTCCTAATTCCTCCTGACAGCGGTTGGCTGCTGCTCAGTTTCGCCATCCTCCGTCTTAGTACTTTGTTGGGCCGACGACATTTATCTCTCTCTCCGTTTCTCTCGCTGCTCTCTCTCCCTCTCTCTGTCCCCTCTCTCCCCCTCTTTCTCTCTCTCTCTCACTCCTCTCCCTCTCTCTCCCTCTCTCCCCCCCCCTCTTTCTCTCTCCTCTTTCTCTCTCGCTCCTTCTCTCCCTCTCTCTCCCTCTCGCTCCTCGTTCTCTCTCACTCCCCACTCCCTCTCCCTCTCTATCTCTTTCCTCTTTCTTTCTCCCTCTTCTCTTTCTCCTTCTCTCTCTCTCTCTCTCTCTTCCCCTCTTTTTCTCTTCTTTTTTCTCTTGCCTCTCTCCCCTCCCTCTGTCCCTCTTCCCCTCTTTCTCTCCCGTCTCTGTCTCTCTCTCTCTCTCTCTCCTCCCTCTCTCTCTCTTCCCCTCTTCTTCCCTTCTTTTTCTCTTGCCTCTCTCCCTATTCTCTCTCTCTCTCTCTCTCTCCTATCTTTCTGGTCGCCTCGCTACTCACTCTGTCTCTCACGATCTCCAACAGGTGGCTCTTTTGCTCTCTCTGCCCAACAGACGCACAGATTCCTCTCTTCTCCTGTGACTCCTTCCCTCTGTCTCTCTCTCACTAACAGGATTCTGACCAATACCTCTGTATCTCTTGGCCTCTCTGTCTCGTCCTCTATCTCGCTCTGTCTTCAACATCCTTTCAACAGTTCTCCCTTCTTTCTCTCTGGGTCCCCATTAGCTCCTCCCATTAATTTCGTTATACCCGTGATTGAGTACTTCCAAGCCATTTCGATTACATAGAAACCACAATATTTACACCTCTCACAAAATAACTGGGGTGTAGACCTTAAGATCGGTCGTTACAAGAATGCCTCCCGCAGTTTCCGCTAACGGCCAATATCTGCACTGCTAGGGCAAAAACGCCTATGCTTGGGTCAACAGTTTATTTCTCTCTCTCCCTTCATTCTCTTTCTCCTTCATCGTCTCTCTCTCCCTTCATTCTCTCTCTCTCTCCCTTCATTCTCTCTCTCCTTCATCGTCTCTCTCTCCCTTCATTCTCTCTCTCTCTCCCTTCCTCTACCAACCCCGCAATCCTCTGCTAGGCAGCTTCTTGAGGCGACTCTTCTCTCTCTCTTTCCTGCAACGCCTCTCTTTCCCACTCTGGAACCTCTCTCTTTCTCTCTCTCTCCCTCGCTCCTCTCCTCTTTTTGTCTCCACTTCTTCCTTCTCTCTCTTACCTTTCTCTCTCTTTCTTGGATACTTTCCTGTCTCTCCCTCCTCTGTCCAGCAGTATTTCCCCGAATCTCATATCTTGTCTTCCTGCTATCTTCCCTCCTTTCTTCCCATCTCAATATCAGTCGACTCTCTCTTCTCTGTCTATCGCCCCTATCATCTCAGGGTCAGCCGAGTGCCAACCTTTATTCTCTTCTCTATCTTAGTTTCTCCCTCTTTTCCTCTTTGGACATTACTCGTGGACAAGGCTCTAGACCGGAAAGGTCTGTCTATGACTCTGCAAGAAGGGGCAGGACGGTTATCGACTGAGAGCAAGGGCGGTGCTTCCTGTCCTTGTGTCCTCTCTCTCTCTCTCTCTCTCTCTCTCTCTCTCTCTCTCTCTCTCTCTCTCTCTTCTTCCGCTGCCCTCTCAACCGTGTCTCTCAGGCATTGTGCTCCCGCGTCTGTCCCTAGGAGGCCCCGATTCATTGCTCTCAGTCCGCCAATCTCTCTAAAGACTTCGAGTCTGCAGGCGTACGCCTAACAAGACGAGAGAGAGAGACACACACACAAAGTTTCTCTCTGAGCAACACTGACTACCTCTTCTCCCCCTGTGTCTCCTCGCCTCTCTTGCACGAGAGGAGAGAGGCGCATGGACTATTTCTGCAAGTGGCAGCGACAACATCATAGAGATTCTTTCTTCTTCTCTCTCTTACTCTTTCTCCGAGCACATTTCCTTCTCCAGGCACGGTGCATGTACAAGCACTAAGCTAGTCGCTACTCCGGGAGAAAGATGATGGGGACTCGTTGCCTCTTCCCTTTTCTCGTGTTCATTTTCTCTCCTCTCTCCCTCGCTCTGAAGTCTTCCTCGTCCGTTCCATATCCTTTCAGCCCGCTAGCTCCTTCCCGTCACCGCCATCTTCAGACCAGCAGCTCTGCCCTAGTCAGCGGCAATGCCTTGGCCAACGTTGGCACAGACAATCTAGAGCTTCTGGCCGCCAACATAGCGAGTGAATCTGTCTCTCTCTCTCTCCCATTTCCCTTCTATTTCAACGGCATTGAGTATGCGCTTGGGAACTCTGTCTTTTGGCATCCAAACCATCTTCTCCACTTCGGATCGGACCCTACCACGAATGCTCTCTTGCTCGGGCATTATGGCTGGCGGACAAACGCTCTTTATAAATCGGGGATTGTAGAGAGCGGAGACGCAAGCTTTGTCCGCCTCGTCCTGTTCGGGCAACCTTGGTACTATGAGCCTCCTTTCGCTGAGAATGCTATCCAGTGGGAGATAAAGCTCTATCGTTCAGCGTGGGAGCAGATCGTTGAGGTCCGAGTGGCTGCTACCGTGGCCGATGCAGCTTGGTGGTGGGAGGTATCCGTGGACAATATGCAGTTAGGTCTCTCTCCTCCCGATTATACGGGTCCACGACCAGGAGAAAGCGTTGCTCTACGAAGCGATGGCGAAGGAAGGAACTGGGAGTTTATTCAGCAGTCGCACGTGTATCTTCCTGCCCCACCAGCTGCTCTGCCAGGAACGATTGCTGCTTTTTCCGGAGACGCTGTCGCGAAGATGGACACTGCAGGTCTAACTCTGCTGCAAGCGGTGACCAACCAGGCAGAGATGGGAGCTCCGATTCCGGTCTCTTTCCCATTCTTTTTCAATGGAATCAACTGCCAAGGACAAGGTTACCTCCAATGGGCTACGTACCAAGATCTTCACCTCTGCAACGGCGCTTTCCTCAGCTTGGGAGCTCAGACTCGTCGGACGAACGCGCTGTATTACTCTGGCGTCGAAGAAAGAGGAGAGTATGTCTCTCTCCGCTTGGTGCTCTTCGCTCAGAATTATTGGGGCGATAACACGCCTAATGCTCTCAAGTTTGAGATCACTCTCTATCACTCAGCCACCGAGCAGCTAGTGGAAGTTAGAGTCAACGCCACAGGGGCGACCCTAGGCAACTGGGACCTCTATCTCTTGCCCTATGAAGACCAGCAGGTCTCTCCTGCGGACTACCCTGGGGCTCAGGCAGGACAGAGCGTTGTCTTTCGCAGTGACGGCCAAGGAAAGAACTGGCAGTTCCTTGCTCACGCGCATGTGGACCTTCCCGCCGCCCCTACCGTTGCGCCAACAGAAGCTCCTACGCCTGCGCCTACGCCTTCTCCTACGCCACTTCCCACGCCTGCGCCTACGCCTTCTCCTACGCCAGCTCCCACGCCTGCGCCTACGCCTCCTCTTCCCAGTCTCCCTTCGCCAGTACTGCTCTATGGCAGTGCTCCGGCTAACCTCACCACTGCTGGTCTGACGCTATTGAGTGCTGTGAGCGGCGTAGACGACGGCGATGCACCGCTGCCTCTCCCTTTCTCTCTCTTCTTCAATGGGACAGAATATCTTTCTCCTTCCACGTACAGCAGCTCTGTCTTGTGGAGCACCAACCACTTCCTTGTCTTTGGCTCCTATAGCAATCGTATCGCTCTTGGCTTTGCCGACAGACGGACTAACGCCTTGTTCTATTCAGGGCTAGGCGAGCATGCACACTATCGCTTTGTCCGCTTTGTTCTCTTCGCACAGAATTTCTATTCAGATAACCTTCCTAACGCTCTGCAACTGGAGATCAAGCTCTTCCGCTCTCCTCTAGAGCAGCTCGTAGAGATCAGAGCGGGGACAACGGCGCAGACAGGAGGAACGTGGCAGGTGGTGATCGGGAATGTCGTGCAGACTCTTCCTTCTGCAGTGAGCTTTCCAGGGCTGAAGGCAGGAGAAACAGCTGTCTTCCGCAGTGATGGAGAAGGAAGAAACTGGCAGTTCTTTCCAGGGACGTACGTCAATCTACTTCTTCTATCTCCTCCGCCGCATCCTCTTTCTATCCCGCCTCTCAACGCGAGCTGGGAGCTCAGGACAGTGGCAGGGACCTACCAGCAACCTGGCTATAGTGAGGACGTCAGTGGAGCAGGCCCACTCTTTCTGAGGTTCTTCCAGCCTGACGGCTTGGCCTGGGACAACACGACGAAGACGCTGTACATTGCTGACAGAGCTAATAATATGATCCGAGCCTTTCACACAGAGAATAACAGCGTTGTCCTGGTGGCTGGCGGCCCGTGGCTGGGCCCAGGGTTCATAGACGGCAATAGCTCCACGGCACGTCTCTTCTCACCTTCAGATGTCGCTATAGATGGCGCTAGCAGGCTTCTCTATGTGGCAGACAGGGGCAATCACTGCATCCGCCGAGTCAATCTGACCAGCAGAGAAGTCAGTACGTTAGCTGGCAATGGCACCGCGGGCTTTGTCGATGGAGTCGGGTCCGTGGCAAGGTTCTATCAGCCTCAGGGCCTTGTGCTAGACAAGGACACTCTGTTTGTCTCTGACAGTGGAAACCATAGGATAAGGCGTATCTCTCTAGCTACTGGTGCCGTGACCACTCTGGCTGGCAGCGGACAGCGTGGAAGAAATGATGGCCTTGGCCTTTCCGCAGCATTTATCAGTCCCACGGGACTCTGTCTCGACGCGTCCTCCGGCGTGCTATACCTCGCGGACACCGGCAACAACCTCATCAGACAAATAGTGATCGCCAACGCTTCAGTAAGCACTGTGGCCGGGACTGGCCAAGCAATGTCCGTGGACGGCCTTGGACTGGCCGCATCCTTCAATGGGCCGACCGATGTGGAGCTGGATGAGACAAACGGCTTATTATATGTCACCAGCTACTGGTCAGGGCGACTCCGGCGCGTGCAGCTTAGCACTAGGAACGTCACGACCATCGTAGGAATTGACCAGGACTGGTTCCAAGACGGAAGATGGTCATCCACGGCTCTGGGCGGCCCTCGTGGCATTGCCCGGGATCCTAGCACGAACATTCTCTATGTGGCCGACTTCTTCGGTCCGGTCATCAAGCGGCTGACGCCTCGTCCAGCCAACTATCCCGTTCCTCGTCTCCCCATCTCACCACCTCCAACGTCTAATGTCTCCGTACCGACACCTGATGGAGAAGTGCTCACAGTGGCCGGGAACATGTCCCAGCGGGTATTAGTGGACGGCATCGGACTAGCGGCTCGACTAGGAACCGTCGTGGGACTGGCCGTGGACGCGTCCAGTGGCCGGATCTATCTGTCTGACGACATCTTTAACTGCATCCGCGTCTACAATCCTGCCACCAGGAACCTGACCACGTTTGCTCCTAACGAGAACGCCCCGACTGCTAGTGCTCCCACAAAAGACGGAAGCTCATCCTCCTTCAATGCTTCGTTCTACCGCCCACGCGGTCTGGCCGTTGACAACACAAAGAGGATGCTCTATGTGGCCGATAGCGGCGCTAACCGCATCCAGGCCGTCAATCTGACCTCTGGGGCCGTTGGGACGCTCGTATCGACGCTTTGGTCGCCGACGGCACTGGCTTTGGACGCTGTCACCGGCCATCTCTATGCGTCCGAGACATTTAATGGTTCCATCTATAGGATCCACCTTCTGACCGGCAATGTGTCTCTCTTGGCCGGGAGCCGAAGCTCATCTTCATGGCCTTATGCGGACGGTGTCGGAGCTAATGCGTCCTTTTATTCACCTCTTGGCCTGGCTGTGGACAGCACGGCCGGGATCCTTTACGTGGCCGACACCAATAATAATAGGATCCGGACCGTCCGGCTGGACACGGCCGAGGTTCGGACTTTGGTCGGCAATGGCCAGCCAGGTGGCTCCAGAGATGGGAACGTATCTCTTGCGCTCATCAGTACGCCTTATGGTCTGTCCTTGGACACGTCCGCTGGCATTCTCTACGTGGCTGAGATCGTCGGCCATCGGATCCGCCGTGTGAATATCAGCGCTGGGATCGTGAGCACCGTGGCCGGGGACGGGACTGGGATGAGTTTGGACGGGTTTGGCGCGATGGCGAGCTTTAGATACCCGCGGGAGCTGGCCTGGGATCCTTTAAGCCAGTCATTATTTGTGGCAGAAGCGTATCCTCTTCTGAAGAGAGTTGACATTCTCTCTCGTCCTTCTTCTCTCTCTCCCGGTCTCCCACCAACGCCTCGTCCAGTCCCGGCGCCGATTGTTTTGACGCCGGGATATAGCCCTTCTCCCTCTTCTGGAGGGACTCCAACCCCTGTGCCAGGTAAGAAACAGAAGAAAAAGGGAAACAAAAGAGAGAGAGAGAGAGAGAGGAGAAAGTGAGAGAGAGAGAGAGAAAAAAAAGAGAGAGAAGCAGCAAAGATGACAGGGAACCAAGAACGACCAGCGACAAAGTTCTGCCTTGCTTTGTCATCATGGAGGCTGACATCTCTCTATCTTGGTTCTCTCTCTCCCTCCCTCTCTCTCCCCATCTACTAACTCCTTTTTCCTCCCAATAATTTCTCTCTCTCTGTCCTACTTTCTCTCTCTCTCTCTCTCTCT
>FLMG01002728.1:18834-43448 GCA_900088475.1 Hyphochytrium catenoides
AGAGAGAGAGAAGGGAGAGAGAGAGAGAGAGAGAGAAAAAGAGAGAGAGAATGAGAGAGAGAGAATGAGAGAGAGAGAATGAGAGAGAGAGAGAGAGGGAGAGAGAGATGAAGAGAGAGAGAAGAGAGACGCCTACATGTGTGGTGATCAGAGGTTGCAAGTGGGAGGATTATAAGGAAACAATTTGTAACTCTGTCCTCTCTTTCTTGCTCTTTCACCCTCTTTCATCCTCTCTCTCTTTCTTGATCTCTCTTTCTCTTCTCGGCCTCTCTCTCTCTCTACTTATCCTTCGTGTGATACCTAGGACGCTATCGTAGGGCTCTTGGATAGTATTGGGAGTGGGGTCAATGGAAGCGAGTCAGCAGGTCCGTCCCATTATTATCCCTCTCTACAATTCTCCCCTCTCTCTCTCTCTCTCTCTCTCTCTCACTCATTCTCTTGTCGCGTGACATCACCACCTCCCTCTCGCTCATTATCCAGATTCTTGTTCTCCTTTTGTCTAATAAAATTACTACTTAGAAATTTCCTTGTAGCATTCCCCTTAATAACCGCTTATGTCTCTCTCTCTCTCTCTCTCTCTCTCTCTCTCTCTCTCTAGTGTCAGGAGATTTCGCTCAGGTTATGCTCTCTACAATGAGCAATCTCATCACGGTCGATCACTCTTCTTCTCTCAAGAGACGCTTAAAAGCGCTGACGGAGAGAGAAGAGAAGGAAACCAAAGGTGGGGAGAGAGAGAGACAGACGGAGAGAAGGAGACTTCTTGAAGCTTCAGGGGAGACGCTGGTCAACAGTCTGCAGGAGGTCAAGGGTGCTCTCCTCACTGTCGTAGGCTCTGTCGTAAGCCAGTCTTTGCCAGGGTGAGTGAACCCCAGAAACGCTCCATCTCTCTCTCATTCTTTTTCTCTCTCTTTCATTTCCTCTCTATCTCTCTTCGTCTTTCTTTCTCTCTTTTTCCTCTCGGTTGTCCCTGCACTAACCGGAGCCTGTTAACATACCCTACTTTTCGTCTCGCGAGACGGTCTCGTCTCTCTCGGCCATACCATCTCTCTTCTCTCTTCTGCTTCTCTTGTCGCTTGTTATTTCTCTCCGCCGTGCTTCAATTCTCTATTCTTGTTTCTTCTTTCCCTGTCTCTCTCTCTTGTTCTCTCTGACCACTTGTCTGTCTCAACAGGGAAGAGCCCATTCAGCTTGATGCTCCTCAGCTGAAGGCTCAAGCGCAGGTAATGACCCAAAGGGGAGAGAGAGAGGAGGAGGGAGGGGGAGAGAGAGTGGGAGAGAGAGGGGGAGAGAGAGAGAGAAAGAGAGCAACAGTGGGCGAAGTAGCAATAGACTGTACGTGAGTTGAGAACAAGGAGACAAAAGAGAAAGAGAAAGAACGAGAAAGAAGAAGAAGCCCTGCGCAATACTTGAAAGCCTATGTCCGGAACAATGTGTTCTTCTTTCTGACAGGTCCTCTCTTTTTGTCTCTCTTTCTCTTTTTCTCTCTCTCGTCCGCAGAAACTCGATGCGTCCTCTCTCTCTGGAAAGGACATCTCTGCTTTCTCTCCAGGAAATGCAGAGACAGGCGGCTCTGCCTCGTCATCTTCTTCCTCCTCTACCTTGGGACTCGGCCTGCAGCTCCCGGCGGGAGAGAAAGACGGAGAGAAAGAGGGAGAGAGAGGAGTGGACCTCCATGTCTTTGAGCTGCCAATGGATCCGCAGCAGCTGTTGGCCTCCGTCACCGCGGCGGAAGGAGGACAAGGAACAGGGTAAGAGATCAAGAGCGGAAAAGGAAAAGACTATGCAACGAGAAAGGCTAAATATTTTCTCTCTCTCTCTCCCTCTCTCTCTCCCTCTCTCTTTCCTATGGTGGTCCGTTACCCTCTGCCTGGTGCTCTTGGGCTGCTTCCTCTTAATTTGGTCTTGCTCTTTGCCTCTCTCTTTGCCTCTCCCTGACATCTTGTTTTCTCTCTTTCAACCACGGACTCACACCTCTCTCTTTCCTCATTTCTCTATCTCTTTCTCCTCTCTTTGTCTCTCTCTCTCTCTTTCTCCTCTCTCTCTCTATCTCTTTTTTTCTCAGGAGCTTTCTGGGCTCTTCTGTCTTCTCACTGAACCTTCTCGAGGGGGGCCAACCTCTGGACACTCTCGGCTCTTCCTCTGATCCTTTCAAGCTGCAGCTGCCGACGCATCCTTCTCTCTTCTCAACCTCTACCACCTCTCCGTCCTCAGACGCTCTCTCGTCGTCTCTCTCCACTGCCAATCCTGGCCCCGTTCGCTTTCTCTCTTCTGCGCAGACCTCTGTCTCTTCTTCCTCTACTCTGCCCCAAACTCTACATTATAACTGCACAAGGGGAAGAAAAGAGACTGTGACCAAGAGCTGCCGCAATGGCGCCACCGTGAAGTTCGTTGTAAGGCAGTCTCTTGCCATCTCTGTCGTCTTTCTTTCTGTCTTTCTCTCCTCTCCGACTCTTTCTCTTACCATTCTTTCTTGCTCTCTCTTGCTCATCATTTACATCTTTTATCCGTATGTCTCTCTCTCTCTGTCTCTCTCTCTCTCTCTCGCTGTCTCTCTCTCTCTCCGTCCTCTTCAAAATCTTCTGTCATTTTTGCTAAGTGACTCCTATAAGAAAGTTCTCAGACTAAAGTGTATCTTTCTCTTTTTGTGGTCAGTGTGACGGGAGCGCTGTCTCCATCTCTGAGCCCTGTCCATCACGTGATCTTGTCCCTGTCTGTGCCTTTTGGGACCGGAAGACGAACAGCTGGTCCTCCGAGGGTTGCGTGGCTCTTACTCCAGATCAAGGGGCTGCGACTGTTTGTGCCTGCAATAGAATCAATGGCGGTACGGCTCTCTCTTTCTTTCTCCCTTTTCTCTCTCTCTCTCCCTCTCTCTCCCTATCTGCTACAGTGGTGTTGAACTTGTTCCCCCGCCATCACACTCCCCTTTGCCATCTTCTATTTCAAGGAAAGATCATTTTTACTCTTTCTGAAGCTTCACATTTATTCATCTGCAATTGCATCGGAAGACGCGATAGTCTCTGGCAAAAATCTGCATTATTCCTATCAAATCCAATAATCTCTCTGAAATCGGTGTCAAAATCTCCAGATTTCGCTGTGCTCTTCCAGAATATTTTCCGTCAGGGGAAGGCCATCATTGAGTCAGAGGTCACTCTGGAGCTAGTTCTCAGCAAATGGAAGACAGTCCTTCCCCTTGTCGCCGTGTGGATTCTCTATGGCATTCTTATGTATCTGGGGCACAAGAGGACAGGCAAAGTCAAGACAGAGTGGAAGAAGAAACAGCAGGACGATGAGGAGAAGATAGCGCAGATGCTCGAAGAGATAGAGAAAAAAAGTTTCGGTCTAGAACCTACGTCGTCTTCTCCTCCTGTCGATCCAACCCCTGGCCAAAAGCAGAAAGTGTCTCCTGCAGATGAAAAAGAACCAGCAGAATCTTCCGCTGCTCCGGTAGAGGAGAAAGACGTGTCTCCCGAGATAAAGAAGCACGCAGAACAAGGGAGTAAGTGTACCATTCCTTCACTCTCTTTTCTCTCTTCCAATCTACCTAGTCAGTCCTTTTGCTCGCATTGCTGGAGGAGCTCCTAGCGTTCTCCTCTCTCTTCCATCTGACGGCTTGTCCTTTGTCTCTCCAGTCGTCCATGTTTCGTTAATGATGATGGTACCTCCTCCCCCTCCTTGACCCTAATCCTCTATTAATACTCTTCCTCTCTCCAACTCTCTCTCTCTTCCTCTTTCTCTCTCTGTCACTGTCTCTCTCTCATTTGTCTCTCGCTTTTCCTCTCTCTCTTTTTTTTCCTTTCTCTCGCACCCCTCTCTCTCTTTTCTTTTCTTACACCGCTCTCTCTCTCTCTTTCTCTCTCTTTGTCTCTCCGTTTCAGCGCTCGTACGCGTTGATCACCTGATCCGCGCAGAGCTTGGAATTCCTTTCGATAACCAAGACTTTTTGGGCTCCACCACGTCTACTAAGGAAGGGTCAAAGTACGCGGGTATCACGCATGAAGCTCTCTCTCTCTCTCTTGAGAAGGAGCTTCAGGCCATTGACCAGATGCGCAGCCCGTTCAAGAACGTTCTTCACATTCTCAGACAGGCACACGTGCTGCTGGCGTGCACTTATTATGATGGAACAGTAAGAAACAAGGAAGAACAACTGACGTTTGAAGCGGCTTTGTCCAAACCTTTCTCTCTCGCTATCTTTCTCTTTACCCTCCCCATTTTTTTTCTCTCTCACTCTTTCTCTCGCTCGCTCGCTCTCTCTTTCTCTTTTTCTATATCTCATCTCTCGCTTCTTGTCTATAGCAAACCCTCTGTCTCTTTCCCTCTCTTCAAGTGCCTCTCTCTCCCCGTTTTAGTCTCTCTCCTTTGATTATGTTGCCCCTTCTCCTCTCTTTCTCTCTCCTCTACCCTCTTCGCTTGTCACGGTTATACCTGGTATCCGCCCGTTTTTTCTCTTCCTATTCTTTCTCTATCGATTGTATCTTTGTACGCTCTTTCTCTCTCTCTCGGTTGTCTCTAACATCTTTCAATCTCTATTCTTTTCCACTGTGCGTCTCTCTCTCTCTCTCTCTCTCTTGCTCTCCAGACGCCTACTATTCCTCAGCGTGTGACCACTATCTTCGTCAGCATCATGGCCAGCATGGCGGTGCAGGCATGGAAAACGGATGGTAAGAGAAAGAGAAGACACGCTCTCTCTTTCTCCCAACTGCTCTACTCTCTCTCCCTATTCCATTCTCTCTCTCTCTCTCTCTCTCCCACTACTTATAATTAGATAGACTCTCCCTCTCTATCAAGTGGAGAAAAGAACTCTCTGGCATTCTCTCTCTGTTGTTCGTCTCTCTCTTTCTCCATCTCTCATTGCTTTTATTCCTTTGCTGTTGTTGGTTGTTTGTCTTCTTTCTCTCTCTCTCTCTCCTTACCTCTCTCTCGTTTCTCTCTCTCTCTCTTTTGTCAATTCGCTTCCGTGGTCTCTCTCTCGCTCTCTCATTCACCCTCTGACATTTCTCTCTTTCTCCACAGCGAGCACTGGAGAGTCATTTCGTTCTCAACAGGAGAATCCCATTCCTCTGCTAGACCGGATCTTGATGGATGTCTCTCTCGCTCTCTTCTCTCTCCTTCTCTCCGTTCCGCTCACTTTTGCTTGCTCTTTCTTCTTCTTCAACAACGCAAGAGTCAGACCTGTGAGATGCAGGTTTGAGGTGCTCGCGGTAGAGGAAGATCCTGAAGATATCAAGAGACTCATGAACATTAGGTAACATGGCTTTTCTTCTCTCACTCTTGCTCTCTCGTTTTTCTCTCTCTCTCTCTTTCTTCATCCTTCTCTCTCTTTTCGTTTCTCTCTATTTATAGTGTTTGTCTCTCTCTCTTACCTTCAGTACCTGTGCATTGAGCTAGTCAAGAAGGCCCTCTCTCTCTCCCTCTCTTTCTCTCTCTTTAGTGTTTGTCTCTCTTTTCTCTCTCTCCGCCCTCCACTCCCTCCGTCTCTGGACTTGACCCAGCACTCTTGCTTTTTTTTGGCTAATCAGAAGTCTTTCCTCCTTCCGGAGTGATATTCACATATTCCTTGTTCCTCTTCCTTCGTCTACAACCTCTCTCTCTCTCTCTCTCTCTCTCTCTCTCTCTCTCTCTCTCTCTCTCTCTCTCTCTCTCTAGTGACGAGTCCGTTGATGCTTCTCGGGAAGCTCTGATTGCTTTCGAAGAGCTAGAGGAGAGAGCCCGCATTCGACTGGAGGTACGTAGGGTCTCTCATCCACTTTGTTCATCTCTTTCCCTCTCTCTCCTTCTCTCTCTCCTCCTCTTATATCCTTGATGGAGTCTCTCTCTCTGTTCTTGACCTCTTGCTCATTCTCTATTTCCTCTATAGGTTGCCAAGAGAAAGTGGAAGAAGAAGATGAACGAGGTTGAGAAAGGAAAGAGAAAGAAACTCAAGAGTAGAGCAGCCCGGTTCTTCTCTTCTCTCTTCTCTCCTTTCCGCCGCATTTTCTCCTGGTCTTCCCCTCCACCTCCCTCCTACATCCTTCTTGCGGAGAAGCAGCTGGAAAGAGTGCAGAAAAAGAAGAGAGAAGTCGACGTTGTCTCTTCTATGAAGAGAAAGATTCTCTCTCTCCAGATCTTGCAGCAGAAGAGAGAGAAAGAGATGAAGAAGGCGCTGGACGATGCGAAGAAAGGCTTGAAGACAAGTCAGAGAGGGAAAGCGCTACGACAGTGGAAAGAGAAGAGAGAACTAGAGAGAGACTGGGCAAAGCTGGACCAGTGTCTCCGACAGATGGACCGCCTGCACTATATGGACCCAGAGGAACAGGTAACCTTGACAGAGGGAGAAAGAGAGAGAGAGAAAATACGCACGAGAGAGAGAGAGAGAGAGAGCAAAGAGGTATACACGCACACGCTCACAGGAAAAAAGAGAGCTACGGAATTCGCTCCGTGTAAGGGAGAGAGGCTGGGAGGAGAGAGAGGATAAAGAGAGAGAGAGAGAGAGGAGAGAGAGAGAGAGAGGGGAGGGAGAGAGAGAGAGAGAGAAAGAATCTGAGCTTAGTCCAACGCAAAGAAGGAGAACAAAAATGAGAGGGAGAGGACGAGCGCCGAACAAAGTCAAGAAGACTCACTCTCTTCCCCCATTTTCTCTATTCCGCAACTCTTGCTTCTCTCTCTCTCTCTCTCTGCGCCCATTGTATATGTATGCTTAGCTGCGTTACTTGTCGGAAGTGCGCTTGATGGGAGAGTTCTCTTTCCTTCGTTCACTCTTGTTTTCTCTCTTTCTCTTCAAGACCCGGATTCCTCTGCAGCGGTCCTTTGTCTCTAAACATATGCTTCTTCTTGTCTATTCTCTCTGGATAGTACCTGCGTTGGGATGGTAGGTTCTCTCTCTCCTTACCCTTTCCTCTCTCTCCCTGTTGTTTCCCTCTCTCTCTCTTTTCTCTCTTTTCTCTGTCCCTTTGTCGACCATCTCTCCTTGGCCTGTTACCCTCTCTCCGGTCTGCTCTCTCCGATGCCCTTTCTCCTCTGACCTTCTTCTCTCTTATCTCGCTGCTTCTCCCTCCCATTTCTCTTCTCTCCGCATCTCTCTTTCTTTTGCTGTTGGTCTTTCTGTCTCTCTCACTCTCTCCATCTGCCGCATTCTCTCTCTCTTCCTCTGACCTCTCCCTCTTTTTTAAACTCTCTCTCTCTCTCTCTCTCTCTCTCTCTCTCTCTCTCTCTCTCTCTCTCTCTCTCAGGTGCTCTTTCTACATCTTCAAGTTTGCTCTGAACACGGACACCACGATCTGGACGAACTGGATCAAGGCGATTCTTATCGCATTAGCCATAGATTATACTCTAGTGGCTCCATCCGTCATTTTATTCAAAGACGGCATCGTCCCCGCTATATTCGCATGGAGTCTGCCAGTAGAGACCGTCAAAACGGTTTTCAAGAAGATCGAGAAGGAAGCTGAGGACGTGGGCAAGATGACGAAGAGAGGGAAGAAGAGCAAAGAGAGAGAGAAAGTGATGAGGGAAGAGGAAGAGAAGAAGAAGAGAGAGACAGAGCAAGGAGGAGATAAAGGAAAGAGGGATGAGAAAGAGGAAGAAAGGGAAAGAGAGAAGAAAGAGGTAACGGCGCAGGGATCTCCCACAGAGGAAGGAGAGGGCGACGAGGAAAGGGAGGAAGAAAGAGAGAACATGAGCTCGTTCGGATCAAGGTAAAGAGTGGATGACCTTTCTCCTCTTCTATCTCATGGGGACTGCGTCTCTCCTTCTTCTTTGGCCTCTCTCTCTCTCTCTCTCTCTCGCCTGCGGAGGTCTATTCCCTTTGTGTCTCTCCCTCTTTCATTTTGCCCTCTCTCGTGAGCCTGTCTTCCACCTGTTGTTCGTCTGTTGTTAACTCTTGTCCGGCCATTCTCTTGGCAGTTGCTTTCAAAAATGATGCTGACAATTTTCTCTCCTTTTCCTTCTCTCTTCTCTGTTTCTCTCTCTGTGTCTCTCTTCTACCTTCTTCTACTTGTACTTCTATCTCATTTGTCTTTCTCTCTCTCCTCCTCCTCTCTCACTCTCTCTCTCTCTCTCGCCCTTTCTTTCACATTCCCTCTCAGGAAACGGTCTCATATCGTCCAAGGTGAGTGACACTTTGCCCATTTCATCCTCCACTCTCTCTTTGCCTCTTCCTCCGTCCCTTGTTCCCCTCTGTGTCTTATTCTTGTTTGTTCTCTCCCGCTCTTTCTCTCCTCCCTTTTCTCCTTCTCTCACTATCTGTCCAACAAAGTTCTTTCCTCTATTAGTTATCTGGTCGCTTCTCTCTCTCTTTCTTTGTCCTTCTCTCTCCTCTTCTCTCTCTCTCACTCTCTTCTCTCTTCCATCCCAGATCACTTCGTGGTAGACTATTTATGGGCAGAAGTCATCCGCCAACGCCTCGCTCAACGGGATCTCTCTCGCGCAGGAGGAGAGACTCGATCCGCTCCTTTCTCTCTTGCGCTTGAGGATGAAACCAAGGGAGGAGCGGGTCTCTCCTCTGTTCTTGGTTTCTTGGAAGAGAGAGAGAGAGAGAAGACTGCAGGAAATGGAGGGGGAAATACGGAGAGAAGAACGTCTCAGCTCTCTGCTTCCGGAGCAAGCGGTGGTGGTGGAGCAGGAGTCTCTCTCTCTCGCCCATCAGAAGGAGAGGGAGGAGGAGGACTCTCTCTCCCTTCATCAGGTCTAGGAGGAGGAGCAGGAGGAGAGAGACGATTTTCTCTCTCTCTCCCTTCATCAGGCCCGACAGCAGGAGGAGGAGGAGGAGGACAGGACGGAAGCAGCATCTTTTCTTCTCTCAAAGCGCTTGTCAAGGCTGCTGCGCCGTCTTTCACGAAATAAAAAACCGCTTCCTCTCTTATCCACTCCTCCTCTTTCTCTGTTTCTCTCTCTCTTTCTCTCTCGCAATCTCTCTCCTACCCTTCTCTTTTCTCAAAGATATATTGATAATATAATAAAGGTAGAAAGCCTTTATGCTCGTCGTTGTATGAAAGAGAATGAGAACCAACAATAGAAAAGCAAGCGAAAGAGAGAAAATGAAGAGAGAGGAAAAAAAGATGAAGAGAGAGAAGAGTAACGAGAAGGGAAAAAGGAGAGAACAAGAGAGAGGAGAGAGAGGAGAGAGAGGGACAGAGAGAGAAAGAGAGAGAGAGAGAGAGAAAGAGAGAGAGAGAGAGAGAAAGAGAGAGAGAGAAAGAGAGATAGAGAGAGGGAGAGAGAGAGGGAGAGAGACGAGGACGTGCGGGGCACATCAGAGAGTAACGGACGATCAAAATGGCCATGCGAGATTGATTATTTCTTTAGCATATTACGTTTTCAGTCATTTCACTTTGGAAAAATGGAGCTAATTGTGCTGTATCACTCTGAACGATTCTGAAATGGAAATAATCCGAAACGAGGATCTGACTGAGGACCTCAGCTCCGCCACTTTCTCCCTCTTCTCTTTCTCTTTCTCTCTCTCTCTATCTCTCTCTCTCTCTCTTTCGTTCAGTCTCACTCCCTCTCTCTCTCTGCCCTTCCCATCAACAGTTAAGTTCTTCTCCACTCTGTCATGTTCCGTTCAGGGCGAAGAGAGATCAAGAGTTGTTGTTGATAAATAAGTCAACCACCACCGAGCTTAGCTGCAGCCATCATCGTCATTCTCTTCGTTTCCCCTCTTTCTCTCCTCCTTAATGCCTTCTCTCTCTCTCTCTCTCTCTCTCTCTCTCTCACTCTCACCTCTGTCTCTGATCTCCGCTGTCTCACTCCACCTCGTTCTTTCTTTCTGTCTCTTGAGCTGTTTTCCTACTTTCTTCTTTCCTCCACCACCTCTTGTTCTCCCGTAGCAATGCTCTCTCCTGGTCTTGATAGTTAGTCTCTCTCTCTCTCCTAGATCTCCGGCTGCCTGTCCGTACACACCAGCCAAACCTGACAGCAATCAACAAGGAGAGAGAAGGAGAGAAAGAGAGACACAGGGAGACGAATAGAGAGAGAGGAAGAGAGAGAGACCAATCATCCGCCCACTGTCTCTTCCTGAGATTGTTGATTCGTTCTTCTCGCTTCTCCCTCCTCTTCGGGCACCGCTCTATCGGGGCATCTCTTCCACTTTCTTAACGGCCCTCTCCTTCCTTTTGCTCTCTCTCTCCTCCTCTCTCCTCTCTCCCTTTTCTTTTCTGCTCGTACCAGCTCCTCGCTCGTCTTCTCTCTCTCTCTCTCTTTCTCTCTCCCTCTCTTTCTCTCTTTCTCTCTCTCTCTCTCTGACTCCTCTCTTCTTTCTCTCTCTCTCTCTCTGACTCCTCTCTTCTTTCCCTCTTCTTTCTCTCTCTCTCGATCGAACGATGTCTGTCTTGCCCGACCTTCTGTCTGCGCTTCGGAACGGACCTGAAGAGGAAAAAGTAAAGGCCGCCTTGACGGCGTTGGAAGAGCTCGCTCACCGTCCAGAAGAAAGAGGAAAGATTGGTGCCTCAGGTGCTCTCTCTCTCCTTCTCCCTTTTCTCTCTCTCTCTTCTTCTTCTCTCTTGCGAGTTAGAGCTCTCAGAGTGCTCCAGCTTCTCTCTCTCGAGACAGGGAACAAAGGGAAAATAGTAGAAGAGAGAAGCGTTCCCCTTCTTGTCAACATCTTGAAAGAGAGAGAGAGCAAAGGAGAAGAGAAATTGCTGGCCATTGCGACTCTTCTCTCTCTTGCTCAACTTAGCGCCAACTCAGTGAAGATAGCAGAGGAAGAAGGGGCCATTCCTGCCTTTATCCTCTTTCTCTCTCCTTCTCTCCCACTCTCTTCCTCCTCTTCAGATGCGGAGAAAAGAGAAGAAAGAGAGAGCTTGCGAGAAGCTAAACGCCTCTCTGTCTCTCTCTTAAGCCTTCTCTCTCGCTCTCCTCATTACCAAGTAAAGATCGCTGAGGCAGGAGGCATTCCTCCTCTCGTACATCTTCTTCTCCCCATAGAAGAAGAGAACAGAATAGGAGAAACATCGACGATCGAAGAGAGAGAGAAGAGAGAGAAAGAAAGAAGCGTTGCCACTGCAACGCTAGGGAATCTGGCCATAGAATCTGCTAATAAAGTGAAGATAGCGGAGGCAGGAGCTATTCCTCTTCTCTGCCAGCTTCTTCTTCATCCCTTGGAAGGTCTCAGAACCAATGCAGCGGCTGCCTTGCAGAACTTGGCTTCCAATGGGCAAAACCAGGAGAGAATTGCTGAGGCAGGCGCGATTCCTCTTCTTTGCCAGCTTCTCTCTTCTCTCTCTTGTTCTTCTTCTTGCTCTTCTTCTTCCTCTGAAGCGCTGAAGGCAGCCGTAGCAGGTCTGCTTGCCAAGCTCGCACAGAATGCTCAGAACCGGGAAAAAATAGGGGAAGAGAGAGACGGACTAACGGCGCTTGTCTCTCTTCTCTTGGCTGCCTCAGGAGGAGAAGCAAAGGACGGGAAAGAGATGGCAGCGGCTGCGCTGGGTAACTTGGGTCTGGACGCTGAGGTCCGGATGCGTCTTGGCGGCGAGACAGAGGCGATCCCGGCTCTAGTGCGTCTTCTGCAGCATGGCAAGGCGGGAGAGAGAGGAAAGGCCGTCGCTGCTCTCGATAATTTGGGTCTCTCTCCTGGGAACCTGGGCAAGATGATGGAGGCGGAGGTTGTCTCTCCCTTGGTGCAACTCTTACACAGTGGAAATAACAGTGAAGAGCAAAAGGCCCGGGCCGCGGGGCTGCTCCAGAGCTTGGCGGCGGCAAACATGGCTAATCAGGGTAAGATCATGGACGCAGGCGCCATCGTCCCGCTGGTGCAGTTGATAGAGAAAGGCAGTGGACCTTCCGCAGTGGCCGCCGCCGCCGCTGTCGGCGCGCTGGCGCAGGATAACCCGGTTAATCAGGTCAAGATCGTAGAGGCAGGCGCGGTGCGGCCTCTCGTCCAGCATCTCTCACATGGCAATGAGGAACAAAAGACACGGGCTGTGGTCACTCTGTCTCTCCTCGCCGGGTCAGAGACAGAGATTCAGAAGAAGCTGGTTGCCGCTGGGATAGTGGGGCCATTGATAATGTTCCTGGAAGGGAGACGTACCTATGTTACCCAGATGGCAGGCCTTCAGATGCTCCGTCTCTTCTCTCTTCTGGAGAGAGAGACACGGCTCAAGATAGCAGAGGAAGGAGGATTGAGGCCTCTCATAGACATTGCTCTCTCCCTGGACGAAGAAGAAGAGAAAGAGAGAGGAGAGAAAAGAAGGAAAGAAAGAGAGAGAAGGGAAGATGATGGAGAGAGGCGAGGGCAAGAAGAAGAAGAAGCAGAAAGAGAGAAAGAGACACGAACCGAAGCGCCACTCTTAGCACAAGGTATACTCTGTACGCTTGCATGGGAGCGAGAGATTGAAGAAGAGATAGAGAGAGAGGGCTTCTCTCTCCTCAGAGACATCCAAACCCAGTCATTCACTACCTGGACAACGGCACATCTCTCTCTTTGCCTGCAGTCTCTAGGTCTCTCTCCTCTTTTTCTCTGGCAGCAGAAGATTGATGGCGCCGTCTTTATAGAGATCTGCGGAAGGAGAAGCACGCTCGACACTTTTGGCTTATCAGGAGATGTCATCGACTCTGTGATCAGTCTGGCGGCGGTCTTGGCTGAGAAAAAGACGTGGAAGAATGTGTCAGATGAGGATGTTGTCTCTCTTCTTGTGCTTCCCTCCTCTTCCCCGTCTTCGTCTTCTTCTCTCTCTTCTTACCTTAGTCTGCTAGAAGAAAGCATGAGCTTCTGGAGCATCCGGCAAGTTTCTCTCTGGCTAAAGAAGAGAATTCTTTTGAAAGACGAGGAGGAAAGAACTTCTGGACAACGGCGAGGAGGAGGAGAGAAGAAAGTGAGAAGAAGCACATCCTCTCTCGTTTCTCCTGCTTTTCTAGAAGCACTAGAGAAGACTCTAACCAAGGGAAAAGTATGCGGTGCATTGTTTCTCTCTCTCCTGAAGAAGAGAGACTTCCAAAAGCTTCTTCCCCAGGTTCTCGCAGATAAACTGAGGCTTCAAGCGCTTCTCGACAGCATCGCAAAGGAACTCTTTCCTAAGGAAGAGGCGCCATGTAAAGAACGAGAAGAGAGAGGAGAGAAAGAGAGAGAAGAAGAGGGGATGACTAATAAGAAGAGACTGAGCCCAGACGAGGAGAGAGAGAGAGAGAAAGAGACAGAAAAGAGAGAAGAAGAGATCGTCACTCCTAGGAGAAAGCTCCGAATGGCCCAGGAGCTTGACGAGCTCACGCAGTGGCTGACCGCTTACCTTTCAAGAGACTTTGCCCGGAAATACTCTGAAGATTTCTTCCGCTGTGGCTTCAATGCAAAGACAATTGTCCAGGGAGAAGAAGTGAAAGAGGCCATTGAGACAGGAAAGCTCATTCTGGAGGAGAGAGACAAAGAGAAATTCTTTGGTCTCTTTGAGCTGGAGAGAGAGAGAGAAGACGATGGTGATCCTTCAAAAGGAGAAGAAGAAAGGAAGAAGAAGTTAAGGTACGACGTCTTTCTCACTCATGACTGGGGGAGAGACGAGCTGGGGAGAGACAATCATGCTCGCGTGGCCAGGATGAATGAGCTTCTCAAGGCAAAGTACGTAAGCGTCTTACCTAGGGTTTCTACATCTCTTGCTTCTCTCTCTCTCTTTCTGTCTCTCTCTCTGTCTTTCCATTCGCCATCTCTCTCTCTCTCTCTTCATGTCTCACGCAGGCTCTTTTATCGCCTCATCCCTCCTGTCTTTTCCTCCTTGTTGTCTCTTCTTGCTAACTTCCTAATTAACCCTAACCCGAATGTCCTCTCTCTGTCTCTCTGCGCCAATCTCTCTCTCTCTCCGTGGCAATCTCTCTCTATCCCTCTGTCCCTCTCTCCGTGTCAATCTCTCCCTCTCTCTTTCTCTATCTCTATCTTTCTTCTCTTTCTCTCTCTCTCTCACAATCTCTCTCTGTCCCTCTGTCCCTCTCTCCATGTCAATCTCTCTCTCTCTGTTCCTCGCTCTCTCTCTTCTCTCTCTTTCTCTTCCTCTCTCTCTCTGTCTGTCTCTCTCTCTCTCTTTCTTGCTCTCTCTCTCTCTCCTCCTCTCCCTGGCTCTGGTCCGCACAGTGGTATCATCACATGGTTCGACATGGATCGGATGCAGGGAAATATTAACGAACAAATGGCGAAAGGGATCGAGTCTTCCGCCGTCGTCGCTGTCTTTCTGACTCAGCGGTACATGGATAAGGTCAGCCTCTTTCTCTCGTGCAATACTTTATCTTTCCTCTCCCTCTTCCTGTTCTCTCTCTCTCTCTCTCTCTCTCTCTTTCTCTCTCATCAATGTTCTGTATCTCTCTCTCTTAGTCTCTCTCTCTCCCTCTCTTTGCTGGGGATAGTTCTTGCGGTTAGATTCTGCCTATCTGGCGCCAATCAAGTGCCTTCTCCCTCCATTTCACATTTCTTTTCCACATTTCTTTTCGCTTTCTCACTCTCTCTCACCTTAGTCCCGGCACCTTCTCTCTCTCGTTGTTCTCTAGATGTGCCTTCTCAATGCATCTCCCTTTCCATATCTTATACATGCGTTACTTTCCTCTGTGTGCATCTTTTCTCCTCGCGTCCTCTACCCTTTCCCGGCCTCTCTCTCTCTCTGTCTTTTTAGGTTTTGTCTTTCTCTCTCCCTGTGAGCGTGCGGTGCCTCTCTTATTTCTCGCTTTTTTCTAGTCTCCCTGCTCTCTCTCTGTTAGCTCGTTCTCTCCCTTCCTCTACGGTCGCTCCTTCTCGCCTTTCCCTCTTTTCCACACTCTCTCTCCCTCTACTCTCTCCCAACTCTCTCTCCCATCTCTGGTGTCTTTCTCTCTCATTCTCTCTCTCTCCCTGTTTCTCTCTCTGTCTCTCTCCCTCTTGTCCTCTCTCTCATTCTTTTTCTCTCTGTTTCTTTCTCTCTCTCTCTCTCTCTTGTGGTCTCTCTCTCTCCTTTTCTCTCTCTCTCTCCCTGCGTCTCTCTCTCTCTCTCTCTCTCTCTCCTCTCTCCCCAGTCGATCTAAAGCTCCATATGACAGGTAAACAGCGAGAACTGGGCTGACAACTGCAAGTTAGAGTTCAACCACGCGACGAGGAAACACACGGCAAAGAGAATGATTCCCCTTGTGATGGAGAAGAGAATGAGAGACCCAAACACCTGGAGCGGCACTGTCTCTCTCATTCTGGCGGGAGAACTCTATGTTGACCTTGTTGAGGATGAGACGTTTGAAGAGAGAGCCCAGCAGCTGGCTAAGATGATAAAGAGTCACTTGTGAAGGCCAAAGAGAGAGAGGGGACAACATGTGACGTAAGTGATGAGAAAGAGAGAGAGAAAGAGAGAGAGAAGGAGAGAGACAGAGAGAAAAAGAGCGACACACAGAGAGAGAAGAGCAACACACCCACCGAGAGAGAGACAGGGAGACACACACACAGAGAGAGAGAGAGAGAAGGGAGGAAGCGGAAGAGAGAAGAAAGGAGATGGAGAAGATCTCTCTCGCGCTTTTCTTATTCCTAGAGGCGGATTAGCTGCTTTCTCCGGGGTCGGCTCTCTCCTCTCACGCGTACATCAACTCCTCTCTCTCTCCTTGCCTTAGCGAGAGCTTGAGAGAAAGAGAAAGGAAGAGAAAGGGTTGCCAGCGGAAAGAGAGAAACAACCTGCGGGCGTCTTAAGCGGATTTTACTCGCTAAGACCGTCAATCGCACTAAAAAACGGGACCTTTACTCTCTCTTCTCTCTCTTTTCCTCACTCACTCTCTCTCTTCTCCTCACTCACTCTCTCTCTTTCGCTTTCTCTTCTCTCGCTTCCCCCCTCTCTCTGTCTCTCTCTCTGTCTGTCCCTCGCAATCTCTCCCTCGCCATTCACAAGTTAAGTTAGGCTGTTAGCTCGAAAGAGAGAGAGGCAATGGGCCAACTGATGGGAAGCAGACTTTCTTTTTCTTTAGGAGAGCTTTTCTCTCTCTCTTCTTCTCTGTTTATTGCATCAAAAGAGAAATATCCATGTGCTTCTCTCCTTCCTTCCCTCTATGAAAGACGAGACGCTCTTCCTCTCTCCACTTTCTCTTTCTCTTTTCTCCTTCCCCATCTTCTTGTTTCTCTTTCCTTTCCACCATCTCATCTCTTCCTTTTCTCTCTCTCTCTTCTCTCATTTCTTCCTCTATCTTTCCTTTCAGCTCCTGGAAGAGCTTCTCCACTTTGAGGATGTGTGCGACGTTTCTCCCTCTTCCGTAGACTTTCTCATAGGTCTCAGACTGTTGATGGTGTGGCGCCAGAATATAATGACGGGGATACACCACGAAGCTGAAGCCCAGCTGATAAGAGAGAGAGAGAGAGAAAGAGAGAGAGAGAGAGAGAAAGGAAGAGGACGGAGAGGAAAAAAAGGAGGTGGAGACAGAGAAGCAGAGAGTCGAGAAAGGAAGAAATAAGAGAGAGGAGGGGAGATCAGACAAGGCGAACAGAGAGAGAGGGAGAGGAGGGAGAGAGATAGTGCAGGAGAGAGAGAGGAGGGAGAGAGATATTGCAGGAGAGATGGAGAGGTTAGAGTAAAAAGAAGCAGGTTTTTGCTCTGTGGCACTCTCTCTCTTTGTCACATTCTCTTCGTTCTCCTCTTCTGCACAAAGCACACAACCAATCTCTCCACTTCCATTCTCTCTCTCTTTCTCTTTCTTCCTCTGTCTTCACCTTCCCTTTTCCTCCACCCACCTCTCTCAGGTCTCCCTCTCCTCTCTCATTTCTCTCCTCTCTCTCCTTCTTCAGCTCTCTCTTTCCTTGTCTTCCATTCCCTTTCTGTCTCCTTCTTATCATTCTGTTGTCCTCTAGGTGTTCTCTCTGGCTCTTTCTTCGAAAACTCTCTGTCTTGTTCCTTCTCTCTCTCTCCCCATCGCTCCTCCCTCATCCCTTTCCATTTTTCTTCCCCTTTCCTCTCCTTCTTTTGTCTCTCTCGTCTCTCTCCCTTGTTCTCTTCCTTCTCTCTCTCGCTTCTCTCTCACTCTCTCTCTCTCTCTCTCTCTCTTCTTACCTTGTGCGTATGATAAATTTGCTGGATCTTGTTGAGTCCGTAGCCTCTGAATCTTCCGTCATAGAAAGGAAGACGAGCTCTGGGCCCAACAATGTAAGGCTCGTAATCATACTCGTAAGGAACCTCGTACGGGAGAGACGAGGACCACCTGGAGAGAGAGAGAGAGAGAGAGAGAGAGATATAACCAGCAGAGAGTGAGAGAAAGAAAGACAGAGAGATCGAATAAGAGAAAGCGTGCCAACATAAGAAAAGAGAGAGACAAAGAAAGTGCAAGGGAGAGTAGATGCAAAGGAGTGAGAGAGAACAGGCAGGGAAAGAAAGTCGGAAAAAAAGAAGAGAGAGGAGAGGAATGAATTGAAAAAACAACAGAAGAGAGACAGAAAGAAAAATAGGGAGAGACAGCGAGGTGACACAGAGAGAGAGAGAGAGAGAGAGAGAGAGAGAGAGAGAGAAATCAGCAGTCAAAGACGGCCTAGGATCTAGGGGGACCCGTGAATGTTTTGGTAAGGAGTTTTCTCTTCTCTATAATCTCTGTTCTCCCTTCTCCCGCTCTTCTTTTTTACCTTTTCTCTCTCTCTCTCTCTCTCTCACACTCTCTCTCTACATATATATATGGTGGTCTCTTTCTTTCGGCTTACCATTTCAGGTACTTCGTGGGCTGGTGTCCTCTGGGAAAGAAGAATAAGTGAAAAGGAGTCGCGTTCAGCTCGTCTGCCTGCGCATGAAGCCAGTCATAGGTCAGAAGAGGAGAAGAGAGAGTAGAAGAGAGATGGTTCCTCTTTTCTCTCTCCTCTCTCTCCTGCTCTGCCGTTGTCCAATGTTCAAAGGCAGGGACAACGTAAGCTGTCTTCTTTTCCTTCTCTCTTCTCTCTTCTTCATCAGTCCTTCTCTCTGTGCTATTGCCTCTGTTCTCTAGACGAGAGGAAAGAGAAGAAGAGGAGAGAGAGAGAAGGAGGGACTGGTACAAGCCATGACTGGGGCGAAAGTCAACATCTAAGAGAAAAACGTGACTTGTCGTGGCTCCCTCGAGAGCCACATTCCTCAGGCGATTGATTGGATAGAGAGAGAACCATTCGCGAAGGTTTCTCTCTTCATCTTTCTCTCTCTCCTCTTCTTTCCTTCCACTCTTGTTTCTCTCTTTCTCCCTTGGTTCCTCCAAGAAAAGACGCATGTCCAGGCGACAGCTGTCCGCCGAAGCCTGTCACGAGGAGAGAGAGAGAGAAAGAGGAAGACAACAAGAGGGAGAAAGGAGAAAGAAACGAGAAGGAGAGAAACACGGGGAGAAACCAGAAAAAATGGAGCGAACAAGGAACATAAAAGAAGTCGAGGAGAGGAAGAGAGAGAAGGAGAGAGGAGAGAGAGAGTTATTAGAAGAGATGTCTTGAGGAACAGAGAGACGAACTAAAGAGGAGACAGGGAACGACATAAGCGGAGACTCAGAGGAACAGAGAGAAATCTAGAGAGAAAGGAGATGAGAGAGGAGACATGGCGGAGCCCCCCAAAAAAAGGTATTTACTGAGGGAAAAGAGGACAGAGACAGGAAAAGAGAGGAGGAAGAGAGTAGGGGGAGAGAGAGAAATAGAGAGAGTTCAGGGAAGAGAGAAAGCAGGAAAAAGAGAGGAAAACAGGGGAAACAAGAGGAGAGAGAGGGTGGGGCCAGAGAGACTCAGGTAGAGGAAGGAGGAGAAGAGAGACAGCGGAAGAATGCGAGATGGAAAGAGAGAGAGAGAGAGAGAAATGAGAAGGTGTAGAAGAGAAAGACAGAGAGAAAAGAGAGAGAGAGAGCAGTTATCTACCTCCATCTCTTCATGAAGGGTCTTTGCTTCCTTGAAAATGAACGAGAAACTCTCTGCTGATGGAACATAAACCGCAACAGACAGAGGTCCGGGCCACCTAGGAAATATAAGGAGAAGGGAGAAAGAGATATTTAGCTGAGACCGCAGGAAGCAAAGTAACAGAGGGAACATGGCTCAAAGGAAGAGAGAGACACAGAGAGAGAGAGAGAGCCAGAGCAGAATAAAAGCCTACGAGACGAAGAGCAGACATATTGGCTGACAATAAGAGAAGAGGAGGGAAGAGGAGAAATAAGAGACAGAGAAGAGATGAGCAAGACGCAGACAGAGAGAGTGAGAGCAAAGTAAAAGCCCCACAAGAAGAAGAGCAGACATATAGGCTGACAATAAGAGCTAGAGGAGGGAAGAGGAGAAATAAGAGAGAGAGAAGAGGAAGAGAAGAAGGGAAAGAGAGAGAGACCAGCTGGACGTTAGAGAGAGAGACCAGTTGGACGTTGGTCCGGTACCTGAGGCACATGCTCCGTAGGTTGTCTAGTCTGTCAACGGAGCACTGCGTGACAATGGTGACATCCTTGCGCTGATCCTGCATGTCTCTCTCCTTCTCTCTTCCTCCTGATCTTCTTTGTCTCTCTCTTTCCTCTCTCTTCCCATCTTTTCTTCTCTTCGACTCCTTCTTACTCTGCAGTTCTTCAAAGTCAAAGATGTGGCCCAGAGGAGGGGAGAGAGATACTACACAAGAAGAAAATGGGGGAGAAAGAGAGTGCCGGGTCGCAGTGTCGTTCCTTTTCTCCCTTTCCTTTGCCGGATTGACAGGAAGAGAAGAAGAAGAGGAGGAAAAGGCTCTCTCTCCATGTCTTTCTCTTCTTGACCCTCGCGTTTCTCCAAGAGGGGAGACAGGCAGCGAAGCTGTAGACTGAGAAGAAGAGAGTAGTGAAGAAGAAGACACGAATAAAAGAAGAGAAGAAACGACCAGGAGAGAAACAGGCGAGGGAGCCATGGTGAAGATAGAAGTTGGAGACAGACAACGAAGAGAGAGGGAAGATCTAGAGCTGGGGCAGGGACTGGCAGGCGGCGGGGGCGGGGAGCAGACAACAGGGGAGAGACAATCTTCTCTTTTCTCTAGCTCTTTTCACTCTTCTCTAGTGATGAGACGAGGCAATGGACGAGAGAAGACACAAGCCAACTGATCAGGAGCACTGTCGGGAGCAGTTAAGGCGAGAGGAGGGAAAGCGCAGAAGAATGTACGAGGCAGGAGGGGATACCCCGATGAGGCCATGAATCGGCAAGTTGAAGCTCTATTGACGCTCACCACGGGCCAGAGAACGAGAGAGAGAGAGAGAGAGAGAGAGAGAGAGAGAGAGAGAGAGAGAACGAGAGAACGAGAGAGAGAGAGAGAGAGAGACAGAGACTGAGACAGAGAGAGAGAGGGAGAGAGAGAAAAGGAAAAAAGAGGTCAGTGTACTAAGAAAGCTTCCATCAGCGAACATCCTGCTAGCACCATCCGCATTCGGAATACCCTGTCCTAGTATCCCTGAATAGCAAGCCCATTTATCGTGAAGGTTATGAAGAGACAACTGTAGCCCCCCAGGTCACCGTAATGGGCCGTTCCTGTAAATACCCATAAAATACAGCTGGTCTAGAATAATAGCTAATGTTATGACTTATATCAGGAATCTGGTCACGATCGAGACCCAGATGAAGAAGAGTTACATGTAGAGAGAGAGACAGAGAGAGAACTTATGAGGGAAATAGGAAATGAGAGAGGACGAGAGAGAGAGAGAGAAAGAGAGAGCAAGAGCGAGAGAGAGAAGAGGGGACGAGGGAGAGAAAAAGAGAGAGAGAGAGCACATACAGTTTTACAGTTTGAACCAACAGGAGAGAGGCTTTGGGGACGGAGCCCAAGACTCGATATGAAGAGAGAGAGAGAGAGAGAGAATGGATTTCATAAGAAGTCTTCACTTCAACCTCTTTCTTCATCTGCAAACATGAACCTGTTCTGTCTTTCTTCTCTCTCCTGCTCGCTCTCTCTGTCTGGATCTTCTTCTTCTCTACCACCTACAGTTCTGATTAGTGCGTGCTGGCACCACTCTTCCTTCTCTCTTTGTTAGGCTCTTTTGTTCCTCGTTGTTGAACGGCTGGGTGGCCTGCATGTGTCCCATCAGCGTTGAGGCAGAAGAGAGAGAGAGAGAAGGTATGCATTATATGCAAGGCATACTATTCTAGTATCATAATATAGCATAATATTATAGGCAAGGCTGCCTTTATTAGAGGTAAGTTGTCTATGAGTTGTATGTACAATTGAAGTATGGCCCAGGCACAGGCGGGGCGGCGGACCTTTGCTTGCGAAGAGAACCGCTCTCTTCTTCTGAGCCGACTCTTCACGCCTCTGATGCTGGTTAGAGAGTGCTAGGCGAGCGCTACGAAGGTGTTATAAGGAATGTACAGCAGAGGCTTTCGTCAACAAGCAGCATCGTTGATTGATGACCCGAGCTGCCCGATCCTCCGCTCCGCTCATCCCGAGAAGAGTGAGAGGAGACACTCCACAAGACCATCAGCTCCCGAAGCAAGAGCGTCTGCCCCAGTAGAAGCCAATTCTCCTAAGGCTTCTCCCAGTCCTTCTCCTACAGCTCCCAGGTCGAGGTCGCCTCCTCCCAGCCCTTCTCCTAGAGCCCCCAGATCAAGTTCACCTCCTCGTCCTCCTCCTGAATCGCTGCATGCTGCTATCGCCGCTCCCAAGAGACCGTTGTCAGAGGTACCACTGCCGATCCCTATTCCTCCTACATACGTCGAAGAAGCTGCATTGGGAGCCTCGCGAAGCCATAAGTCGATGCACGTGAAGTCGAACGAGGAGGCAGAGAGGTCACAGGAGACTTTACTTCTCGAGCGATGCTGACACTCCTTTCGAGTGCACCTGAGTCCAACTGCTGCCGTGATTATACAGCGGTAGACTAACAAGTGACCGGCCTTGCAATGGTAGCTAGGGTTTTGGGCTGAGGCACAGGCAGGGCAGTAGAAAGTGTATCCGATCCCTACGCAGCCGTCGACACAGGCCAAGCTGTAGCAGTGATCCGTCTTACAGAGGCACACCGAACAGATTCACGGATGGCGCCCTTCTCAGGGGACGATAGAACTACTCTATAATCGACAGTCCAGCATGGCAATGTTGAGATGATATTCTTCAGCTCGGCAGCCAGCAGCACAGCACAGTGCCCTGAGTGTCCAGGTGGAGGCTCCACTAATTTATCCCTTTCCACCGTGGGCAACCGACGAGCGCCGCGACCTCTGCGGGCCGGCAGCATCTTCGACAATGACTGTCGTAGAATATGGAGATAAGAGAAAGAGAGAGAGGGGAACTAAGAGAGAAAGAAGAGAGAGAGGACATACACTCGTTGTGGCTCCGCATCTCCATGGCCACAGTTATCCTTCAGCAGCAGCATCAAGCTTGTCAATAACCTGTCATCATCCATATGGAAGCTCAAGCTCCAAATGGTAGACTTTCTTCTCCATCTACTCCTTCTCAGTGACATTGCGTTCTCTCTCTCTCGCTCTCTGCTCTTTTGATCAGCTCTCTCTCTTCCGTTGCTCCAGACAGGAGGAAGGCATTTCTGGAAAGCGCCAGTCCCATCATTGGGACACCTAACCCAGCCATTCTCAGGGAGACAAACAAAGAGAGAGAGAGCAGGGAAGGGCTCATCAGGTGATGGAGACGGAGTATCCCTCCCTGTCCGGTATTCTCTCTCCTTTTCCTCTTCTGTTCTCGATTAGAATACTGTTCTTCAATGTCCGAAGAAAACAACGTGGGGTTAAGGAACAGAGAGAAGCCAGAGAGAACTTAGCGATAAGGTAAAGGAAGAGGAAAGAGATGAGAAGCATGTCTCGTCTCTCTTCTTCTTCTTCTTGGTGCTCCTTGCTTCCTGCCAGAGGGCGCTACCACCTGACAGCAGCAACGCAAACATCCGCGCAACAGAGGCAACAAGCTGCGCGTGAAGAAGACAGAGGCCGTCTCTCTCTTTCTTTCTCTCTCTCTCGCGCTCTCTTACTCTCTCTCTCTCTCTTGTGGCCAAAGAACCCCACCGAGCTGCGGTGGTCGACCTGGCTGGTCCTCTAAGTGCCTTGCTCTGTTGTGGCTAATAGGACGAAGCTTCAGACGCTCCGGAGACTTCACATACAGTGCCCGTCTCTTTCTTCTGACAAGAGGCAATGACGAGGGCTAACGAAGATTTCTTGCCCTGGCTTGCCTTACTATTAGAGCGGCTGTACGAAAAAGAGGGCAGTGCATCGATGGTCGCAGTGGAGCTGGCTTCATGGTGGACAGCAGAGCCCAGGACCAGCGGCACTTGAGCGGCACTTCCTCTTGGTAGCGTGGAGATGACAGTGCAGACGGTCATCTGTGAGCTGGCATGGAGGTCACAGCGGTGCCCCAGCAGCCCACCGGGAAAGAGTTTGAAGCATCTGCTGGGTTAGCTGCTACGATCTCCCATAGATAGAGCAGTGCTTACAGGTTGCCTTTCTGTCGCTGATGCTAGGCTCTTGCTTGAAGCCCATCCTCAACGCTTCTGGTGGCGGTTCAGGACATAACGTAAAAGGGAGGGGGCAACAGCAAGGCTTTTGAGGTCTCTCTCTCTCTCTCTCTCTCTCTCTCTCTCTCTCTCTCGCTCTCATTCTCTCTCTCTCTCGTTCCCTCTATCTCTCTTTCTCTATATATCACTCTCCTTTATCTCTCTCTCTCCCCATATCACTCTCTCCCGATTGAATGGACTGAGTTTATAGACGCCAAAGAGGTCTATTAGCTCACTCGGGCCTATCCCTTTCATCTCTCACTCTCTTAGCTGTTTATGAACCATTTCTCTCCCTACCCAGCTTTTCCCATTCATCTACTGATCCTTTTCTTCTTCATTTGCCTTCCGGGCGAAATAAGAGAGAGAGAGAAAGAAAGAAAGAAAGAGAGAAAGAGAGAGGGCCAGAGAGCGAGAGAGAGAGAGAGAAATAGAGAGGGACGCAGGCAATGAAAGTGAGACATAAAAGCGGAACACGGAGAGAGAGCGAACGGGAGCGGCCGGTCTAAAGAAAAGGAAGAGAGAGAAGACTCTTTCTTGGAGCTGCCAGAAGAATACGGTTCTGTCGTCTCTCAATGGCTGTCTGTTGGTGCTCCTAAGACCTGCGTTACGAGGAAGAGAGGATGGATGGCTTCCGCAGTTTTTAATCCCAAGTGAAAGAGAAAAGAAAGAAAAGAAGAGAGGAAGACGGACGAAAGACAAGAGAGCGAGAGAGAGAGAGAAGAGACAAACAGACAGAGAGAAGGAGAGGAGGGAGAGCAAGGGCCGATTGTTACTGTTTGCTCTACTAATGTCCTGTTCCTCTCTTCTTCCTCTCTCTCCTCTCTCTTGGTCTCTCCCCTTCCCCTCCCTCTCTCTTTCTTCTTTCTCTCTCTCTCTCTCCTCTCTCTGTCTCTCTCTCTCCTCTCTCTCTCTCTCCTCTCTCTCTCTCTCCCCTCTCTCTCTCTCTCTTGCCTTGCTCCCTAACCCTGAGCTTCAAAGCTCCGTCTGAGACAAAGTCAACAAGCGGCAGAAGCTCTTATTAACATTATCACTTTGAGTCTACTCGAGCCAAGCTGAGCTAGAGTTCAGACCACTAAGACACTCTTCCTTCCCCAAGCTAACAGCTGTCCTACCTCTATAGCCATAGGAAAGTGGCTCCCACACGCTACGCGGAAGGCTTGACGGGCGGCACCACTGGCAGTCCTGAGGTCAGGTTGCTGGTGAGCTCCGCCAGCTGAGCATCTGTCAGCGCAAAATTAAAGAAGAAGAAGGCGGAGAGGTCCATGGACGCTTCACTGGCGAACGCTGTCGACTGGCCGATCTGCCAGGTGGACAAGCTCCGGTCCGTCAGAGGA
>FLMG01002737.1:4140-16060 GCA_900088475.1 Hyphochytrium catenoides
GTTCTCTCCATCATCCACACGCTCATCTATGACGGCAGAATAGAGGAAGTCAGGATACCCAAGGCTGCTCTCAATGTACAGGACCCCTCTCTCTCTCTCTCTTTCTCTCTCACCGTCTCTCTCTCTCTCTTGCTTACCCTCTCTCTTTCTTTCTTTCTCTCTCTCTCTCTCTTTCTCTCTCTCTCTCTTTGTCACCCTCTCTCTTTCTTTCTTTCTTTCTTGTTCTCTCTCTGTCTCTCTCTGTCTCTCTGTCTCTTTCCCTCTCTCTCTCTCTCTCCTTTTCCCCTCTCTCTCTTCCCAATCCCTTCTTTTCTGCCTCTCTTCCCCTACCTCCCTACCCCCTCTTCACTCGTAAATCTCTCTCTCTCTCACTCCCCACTTCTCTCTCTACCCCTTCTCTGGTTCTCTCTCCCCTCTTTCTCTCTTACCCCTCCCACACACCTCACGTTTTCTTTCTTTCTTTTTCTGTCTCTCTTCTCCCTTTCTCATCTTTCTCCCGTTTCTCTCTGTAATTTCCTT
Source organism: Hyphochytrium catenoides (assembly GCA_900088475.1). Classification (NCBI taxonomy): domain Eukaryota; class Hyphochytriomycetes; order Hyphochytriales; family Hyphochytriaceae; genus Hyphochytrium; species Hyphochytrium catenoides. Next base: position 4,660 of record FLMG01002737.1, read on the forward strand.
CCTCGCTCTCGATTTTCTCTATCTTATTTCGCGCTCTCTCTCTCTTCCTCCCTCTCTCTCTCTCTCTCTCTCTCTCTCTCTCTCTTTCTGTCTCTCTCTCTCTCCCCCCTCTCTCTTCTACTTGTCTGTTTCGATCTCATTTCTAGGAGAGCAAGCGCTTTGAGACTAACTACAAGCTTTCCTCCGAGATCACAACCTGGAGTTATTTAGTAGAAACGCCCTGTGGCGTCTGCCCTGTACGTCCAACTTTTCACTGTGTGTGTCTCTCTCTCTCTCCCTCTCTTCTCCTTTTTCTCTCTCTCCCGTTTATTTTACCCTCTCTCTCTCTCTCTTCTTTAACCTCACTTTTTCGGGTCGATAGCTCTCTTGTCTTCCCTTTCTTCACCCTTCTTTGGCTTAGGTTTCTCTCTTTCCCTCTCTTTTTCACTCTCTCTTCCTCTTTCTCTTTCCTCTGCAGGTACGAAGTCTGTGTGCAGAAGGGAACGTGATCTCTCCAAGTACCTGCGAGTATTATAACGAATGGCTGCAGTTCTAGGACGCTTCTCTCTCTCTTTCCTTTTCTTTCTCTCCGTCTCTCTCTCTCTTTTCAGTTTTCGGACAGTCTCTTCTTTCTCTTCCTTCCCCTTAGAGAGAACAAGAAAGAGAACCTATTGTCCTATTATTTATTGATAAACGTGACTGACACATAAGGAGAGAGCCCATCGCTGAGAAAGAAGAGAACATAACAGAGAGAGAGATTATCAGGAGACGCTAGAGAGAGAGAGAGAGAGAGAGAGTTAGGACGCCTAGAAATTGAAGTCGAGAGAAGAGAGGCGCAGGTTCGGAAATATATGTGAGGAGAAAGGTACAAGGAAGGAAATAAGAAGCACACAGGAGAGAAGAAGGAGAAGCACATGGTCTACTCTTTCTCTCTCTTCAGGTAGGAGCAGCAACAGCTCCCCTCTTCCGTCCTTGGGTGTCTCCCTCTCTCTCTTTCTCTCTCTCCCTCTTACAAATGACAGAAGGAAAGCCCACCGGGAAGGGAGGGAGAGAGAGAGAGAAAGAAACATCTGTTAACTTTTTAAAGCCCTATTAATAGGGTTGCGATGATCCAAGTAGAGAGACCTTTCCTCTCTCTCTCTCTCTCTCTCTCTCTCTCCAGCCTCTTCATCTCGCAGTGACTTACTTAACAAAGAGGCAAACTGGGAGAGAGAGAAGGAGAGAAACAAAAATAAGGAGTCTCTCCCTTTACCGAGGAGCAGAAGCATTGGTCTTGTCCTGCAGCGGTTGTTCTCTCCTCGCCACTTTCTTTGGCCGTCGGAGACGACTTGAGATGCTGCTCTTCTCAACGTTCTCTTCTCTCTCTCCAAGAGAGAGAGGAGACACTCTTTCCTCTTTCTTAATATCCACAGCTTCAGGAGTTGAGGATGGGGGAGAGTTCTCTCTCTCTTGATTGCCCTCCTCGTCATCCCCAGCTTGTTGTTGCTTCTTTCTTCTCCTTTTCTGCTGTTCGTCTCTCTCTCTCTCCTCCTCTGTCTCTTCTCTCTCTCCGTCTTTCTCGGAGAGAGAGAGATCAAGCTTTCTCTTGGTTCTGAACTCTTCCAGAAGTTCCTGATGGTCGAGAGAGAGAGGAAAAGACGGAGGAGCAAAGGTCTTTCTAGAGGGGGTGGCTCCTGTGGGTTGGTACACCTGGGAGAGAAAGAGAGAGAGGGGAGAAAGAGAGACAGACCGGGAGAGAGATAAGAGAGAGAGAGAGAGAGAGAGAGAAAGAGAGAGGAAAGTCCAAAAAAGTTATTTCTTGCAAACATCATACATCATACATCTCTCTCTCTTTTCATATTGTCTGTGCTCTTTTATATGTCTTCTTCTTTGCCCTTTCCTCTTTCTCTCTCTGTCTCTCTCTCTCTCACCTTAAGCCCCTCCTGTACGAACTGCTCCAGGTGTTGCTGCTGCTGTGACAGCATCTTCCCTTGCTCGTCCACGAACGCTTTCACATTCTGCTCTGAAGAGTCAACCTTACGAGAGAAAGAGAGAGAATGAAAGAGAGAGAGAGAGAGAGAGAAAGAAGAGAGAGAGATCAGGGCCTACGGATAGCCAGACTCTTTCTTTTAGAAAGTTGTACCTTTTGCTGGAGAGTCTCTCCTCCTTCTCCTATCGCTTGCGCCGTCTCTTCTAGGCCGCTGAGGACCTTTGCCTTCAGTTCCTCACACGCGGAAGAGAGTTGAAGAGAGAAACTTCTTCGGGCTTCTTCCCCTTCCTTCACAGTGTCCAGCACTAGAGACGAAAGAGAGAGGGAGAGAGAGAGAGAAGAGAGAGAGATTGTGTGGGAGAGAGACAAAGACAGCTGACTCGGAGAAAGCGGACAAAGACTGAAGGACGCTATAGTGGTAGCTAGAGGGAGGGAGATGGAAGAGAGAAAGAAATATGGAAAAGGAGAAAGAGACGCTCGCCAACAGAGAGAGAGAGAGAGAGAGAGAGAGAGAGAGAAGAGCGAAAGAAAAAGAGAGAGAGAAGGGATCTTACTCTTGCTTTCCAGCTTTGTAAGTCCTTCCTTGGTATCGGAGAGACCAGTGCTGACATCAGAGGAGAGAGAGGAGAGGGACGAAGAGAGACACTCCACCAGCTCCGTACTAGCGGACACTGCAGCCTTGAATGCCTGTAAACGAGAGACACTGATCGCTCAGAGAGAGAGAGAGAGAGAGAGAAAAGAAGGAATAAACTGACCGTCTCTTCCTCTTGTAAGTTGGCGATGGCCTCCTGTTGGGTCTGCTGGGTGGCTTGCATCTCTCTCTCTCTCTTCTCTTCCATAGAAAGAGCATGAGCAGCAACAAGCGACTCAAGCTTTTCAGAACCTAAGCAAGGGAAAGAGCAGCACATCAGAGAGGGAGAGAGAGAGAGAGAGAGAAAGAGAGAGAGAAAGGAGATGGAGCAGGAGAGAGAACGAAAGGGGAAGTACAGAGTGGGATTAGGGCGAGGACGCATAGAGAGGTCCATCTTGGGAGAGAAAGATATAAAAGAAAAGAGGAGAGAGAGAGAGAGACGAAGAGAGACGAATAACTTGGGGGAAGAACAAGAGGGAGAAGGAGAGAGGAGATATACGACGAAATGACCAGCGAAATGACCAGCGAGGATGCTGCGGCTGGACGCAGAGAGAGAGAGAGAGAAACACAAGGTAAGAGAGAGAAGAAGAAAGAAAGGCAGTGAGGCAGAAGTAGAAGAGAGAGAGAGAGAGAATGACCATACCTGTCTGCACCTTAGTCTGTACAGTACTTACGCCGGCGAGTATCTCTTGTTGGCTCTTCTTCTCTTCNNNCTCGTCTCTCTCTTAGTATGGTTCTTTGGGAGCCTGATACTGGTTTCTCTCTTTATCAGCTCCTTGTAGCGCTTTCTTCTCTATGGATCGTGTCCTCCTTCTCGCCTCTTTTCCAGTCTCCTCCTGGTTGTCATGTCATCTCTCTCTCTATCCCTCTCTCTCTCTCTCTCTCTCATTTTCTTACCTGTGTGAGGAGCTTTCAAACTTGTTCATGACACTCTGTTTCGCTGCTGTGGCAGCCTCTTCCACCGCTGCCAGCTGCGAGAGACACGTCCGAGAGGAATGGGCGGAAGAGAGAGAGAGAGAGAGAGAGAGTGAAAGAGAAAAGTACCAAACAGAGGGCAAAATGAGTCAAGACATATAATGTGACGGAAAGTGTAAGAGAACGAGTTGGAAGATGGAGACAGAGAGAGAGAGAAAACGACAGAAAGAGGGAGACAGAGAGAGGGAGAGAGAGAATAGGACAGAAAGAGGGAGAGAAAGAAAGAGAGACAGCCCAAAGATTGTTACAAATGACAGAAGAAGAAGAAGAGATAAAGTATAGGAAAGCGCCGTCCTCACCTTCTCTCTCTCTGCCAGTGCAATGGCTTGCTGGAGGGCCACGAGGTCCTCACGAGAAGAAGAGAGAAAGAGAGATTGGCGGGAGAAGCTCTCCTCCAGACGGTGCAGCAGCGCGTTAGACCAGGTAGAGAACTGCATATAAAAGGAAGAGAGAGAGAGAGAGAGAGAGAGTGAAAGAGAGAGGAGGCAACATTAGAGGAGAATCGAGGACGAAAATTGAGAAAGTCTGAAGAGTGTGGAAAAATATGAACAACCTCTCTCTCTTTCCATTCTCTCCATTGAACCTCTCTCTCTCTCTTGCCCTACATTTTCACCTGAATCTGTTGCTCTTCCATCTTCTTCGTGATCTCCTGGAGAGTGTTCTCCATCCTCGTGGCACTCTCTCCTACAATCTCTAGGAGAGAGGAAGAGGAAATGGCCAGAAGGGAAGAAAACTCTCCCAGCTGGTTGAGCAAGAAAAGAGAGAGAAAGGTAAGGGGGAAAAAGAAAGAATGTGAGAAGACGAGGAAGAGAGAGAGAGAGAGCGACAGAGGGAGAGAGAGATACAAAGAGAAGTAAGTGGCAACCTGACGTAAGCTGGGTTGGTCAGCAGTAGAGAAAGACACACATAGAGAGAGAGAAAGAGAAGTGGAGCAGACAAAGGGGACGTTCTTCTCTCTTATATTCACAGCAAGGCTAACAGATATGCGGAGGATGAGAGAATGTTTGAGGGAAAGATAGAGAGAGAGGGTGTGAGAGAGAGAATGACAACCAGTGAAAGAGAGAAAGGGAGAGAGAGAACCTGTCCTCTCATGTTTTGATCGAGAGTCTCCCCTCTGCCGCTGAAGGAATGAGCTTGTACAGCAATCTGACTCTGAAGAGACTTCAGCTGCTCCTGGACGATGGAAGATCCTATGGAGGGAAGAAAGAGCGAGGGGGAGAGAGAGAGAGAGAGAGAGAGAGAGAGAGAGAGAGAGAGAGTCGGGAGATAAAGAAAATATGAGAGAGAGAGAGAGAGAGAGTCGGGAGATAAAGAAAATATGAAGAGGGAGTGATGACCTCGTCATGAGCTACTGTCTAAAGGAGAAAGGGAAGTAACAAAAAGACAGCGACCGAGAAAGAGAGACATAAGAGAGAGAAGGATGACACAGACAGAGCCAGAGAGAGAGAGAGGTAAGAGGAGAGAGAGAGAAGTCTTTACCTCGCTGATTTTGCTGAATAATAGCTTGTAGAACTGCTTTCATTTCTCGTGCTGCTTCTTCCTCTTCTCTTTGGAAAGATGAGAGAGAAACCTGCATCTTCTTGACTTTCTCTTCCTGTGAGGCGCTAAGCTTGGCCGCGGCCTTCCTGTTCTCCTCCTCTAGACCTTGCTGACGATCTGAAACACAGAGAGAGAGAGAGAGAGAGAGGGGGGAGAGAGAGAGAGAAGATGGAAGCAATAAGAGTTTGAGATAGTGAACACCATAGGAACAACCCACAAGGAGAGAAAGAGAGATGAAATAGGAAAAGAAAGAGTGAGATCAGCCAGAGGAAGTAGCAGAGAGAAAGAACGCAAAAGGTAAGAAGAGGAAATGATTACACCGCTTCTCTCTCTCTCTCTGTCTCTCTTCTTCTCTCACCAATCTTGGCATGGAGTCTGCCTGCATCCTCTGCGCACTGAGAGAGATCGGCAGCCACTCTCTCTCCCTCTCCTCGTAATGCCTTCTCTGTCTCCTGGTGCTGGGATAAAAGGAAAGACTTCTCTTCGCTCTCCTCTTTTTTCTTCTGTAGCTGTTCTCCGGTCTCCAGCAGCTCTTTGGATGTTTGCTCCAGTGTAACCTGAGGACAGAGAGAGAGAGAGAGAGAGAGAGAGAGAGAGAGACAGAGAGAGAGACAGAGAGAGAAGACAGAGGGACCAAAAGCCGTTTAGCTGACAGAATCTTGTCGCTAGGAAAGAGAAGAAGGCAGATTGAAGGCGCTGCCGCAGGGGAGAGAGAGAGAGAGAGAGAGAAGTTCACGCAAAAACGACTGAAGGAATTGCTATGATCGACGTAAATCCTATGCGAAAACAGAAAGAGAGAGAGAGAGAGAAAAGAGAGAGAAGAAGGAGAAGGTCTCTTGCCAAGTTGTTCTCCAAGTCTTTCTTGACCACTGTGAGCTGCTGGGTAGTCTCCTCAAAAAGATTCTGTACGTTGTGAAGCTCCTGCAAGAGAGAGAAACATTAACAGAGCAGCCAGACAGGCTACCAATAGGAGAGCGAGGACATAAAGAGAGAGAGAGAGAGAGAGAGAGAGAGAGAAAGAGAGGGAAAGGGAGAGATATGTATACCAAGTGACTATGAAGAGAGAGAAAGAATCCGGGAGCCGTAACGGTCGCAGATATAGAAATAAGAGCAATCTTCCAGTGTGTAGGTGAAGAGAGAGAGGAAGAAAGAGAGAGAGAGAGAGAGGTTCAAAAATGAGAAAAAGAGAGAGTTATACATACAGCGAGCCTGCCTTCTAAGGTTGCCTCCAGCTCTGCGATCTGCGCATCTTGGCTTTGTAACCGCTGAGACCACAAAGAAGGTTGAGAAGATATAAGAAATTAAGAAGAGGGAGAGAGAAAGAGAGAGACTCAAACGCGGAGAAAGAGAGAGAGAAACGCGAAGAAGAGAAGAGAGAGAGAGAAAGGGTCCCACCGTTTCCATTCCCTCGTACATATCCGTCGGGAGATAGACTCCATTCTTCTCGCGAGCAGCCTGATCGCAATAGAGAGGAGAAGGAGAAGACGCGAAAGCGGAGAGGGAGGGAAGAGTGAGAATAACCAAAGGCATTGGAGATTCTAAATCTCTCTCTCTTTCTCTCTCTTCTCTCTCTCTTCAGAAGCAAGTTATTAGAACTCTTTTCAACCTACGCTTCATGGATCTTCTTTTTCCATCTTGCACCTTGGTCTCTACTTACTTGCTCCATCCTCCGTCTTTCCGCCTCCTCTCTTCCCCCCATTTCTCTTACTCTCTCTCTCTCGCTCTCTCTCTTTCTCACTCTTTGGAAGAAAGTCACTACGTTTCTCCTTCACCTACGTACACCTCATGGGTCTCCCTCTTTTATCGGGTATATTTTGCTATTTCTTTTTGTTCTCATCTCTCTCTCTCTCTCTCTCTCTCTCTCTCTCTCTCTCTGTCCATACCTGCAGTGCTGCCCTGAGCTGGTCAATTTCAAGGGAATATTCCTTCATGAGGCTTCTCTTCGTCATTTTCTGGTTCACTTCCGGTCGATTCTTTATAGATTTTGCCCTGAAAGCATAGTCCAAGGTGCTGATGGTCTCTTCAAGAGAGAGAGAAGATGGAGAGAGAGTGGCGATGATACAAGTCTTTGCCTTTCCGCCTAATGATTCTTGGAGCAGACGGGTAAGCTTACTATCCCTGTTTCCAGAAGAGAGAGAGAGAGAGAGAGAAAGAAAGGTAGTGAGAGAAAGTTAGATGAGGGAGTCCCCTTTAGCGGCAAAGATAAGGCTGTAGAAGTGAAAAAGCGGAGAAAGAGAGAGAGAGAGAGAAAGATTGGGGAAAGGGTGAAGGCATGACGAGGCTACAGTAAGAAGGGAACAGAGGTTCCTGGAATGCCCGGGAAGGAGCCAAAGGGAAGCGTGACGCACAGAAGGAAAGAGAGAGAGAGAGAAAGGGGAGAGAACGAGAGAGAGAGAAGGAAGAGAAAGAGAGAGAAGAGTGAAAGAAGTCTCTCTCCTGCCGTGTACCTGTAGGGAACATGAGGATGGTTATCAACCAGGGCGGTAATTACCCGCCCAAGTGTTAATAACGATTGGTTGATATTTCCGGCCTCTCTCGCTCTCTCATTCTTAGCACCAGAGCGTCCAATATTCTCGCTGCCGGCCAAATCTACCAGGTTCAATTTACCAGTTTTTACCAGGTCCTCGCCGTCTGGCGTGAGCTCTTTTGTGTGAATCTTCATTGTGAAGATCGAGTGCGAGCGACTGAGAGAGAGAGAGAGAGAGAGAGAGAGAGAGTTAGAAGGAAGGAAAGTGTGGAAAAGTGCGATTATAAAGAGAAGAGGACAGGACGAAAGAAGAAAAAATCGAGATGGTTGGATAAGAGAGCAACAGGAAGAGAGAGAGAGGAACGGGAGAGACAGAGAGAGAGGGAGAGGGAGCGCGCGTAGGTAGAAAGGAAAAGACGACTAAATCGAGTTTAGAGGTGGAGAGAGAAATAGAGCGGTATCTCTCTCTGTCGTTCCCTCTTTCCTGTCTTCCCACCGTTGCTCCTCTTGTCGCAAGGAATATTCAGTACAGAAAGAAAGGCAGATGATCACAGAGAGAGGCAGATTCGAGAAAGAGAGAAAAAGAGAGAGAGAGAGACACCCCAACATTTCTCCCTCTGCAGACAAACCTTGAATTCTTATTAAGCAGTGTCGCGGCTGTACTTCTGTTCTTCACAGCTTTCTCCAAAATCGAGAAGATGTGCTCAGCATCGTTCACTGGAATCTACGTAGAATAAAAAGAGGGAGAGAGAGAAAGAGAGAGAGAAAGAAAAAAAGAGAGAGGAACGGAGAACCAATCTCTTAGAGCCTGGAATAAAGGACATAGGAAAAGCAAGAAGCCTCCCAAAACAGAGAGAGTCAAAAATGAAGGAACGGAATAGGAATGTATCGCTCAAGAGGATCCAAACATACAGACACACAAAAACAGAGAGAGAGAGTGAGAGAGAGAGAGAGAGAGAGAGAAAGAAAGAGAGAGAGGAAAGGAAAAAAAGGGGGAGGGGGGGAGGAGAGTGTCCAGTAGAGAGAACGCGAGAGGGATAAAAGAGAGAAAGAATATCAGGGCAGACGAGAAAAGTAGACGAGAGAGAGAGAGAGAGAGAGACCTCCTCAAGATTCTGGCAGGTGACTCCTCCGCCTTTCCTGATGTCCTCACACAGCCGAAGCTTCTTGTCTGACTGAGGAACCAGAAGATCTTGCAGTTCCTATAACGCGTCGGGAAAGAGGAGAGAGAGAAAAAGAGGAGAGAAAAAAATTCAATGAGCAGTGTTAGGAAGAGACCTCAGTAACGAATGCAGGATTTGGAGGGAGGAGAAAGAGAGACAGAGAAAGAGAGAGAAAGAAAGGAGGAGTTGGTCTGGTTATGGAAGTAGATGGCGGGGAAAAGAAGTATGACCTCAGAAGAGGGACAATCCCTAGTGGCCCAACCGGCGGTAAGGAAGAGAACATATGACTCTAAATTAGAAGGAGAGAGAGACACAAAGAGAGAGAGAGAGGGAGAGAGAGAAAGGAGAAAACTGGAACGAGAGAGAGCGAATGAAGTGGCCACACACTCCCTCACGCCGGTCTGAGGCACAGTTCAAGTTACAAGCATGACTCTACTTACGAAATACAGAATGGGAGCCGAAGAGAGACAAAAAAGAGAGAGAGACAAGAAGGGAGAGAGAGAGAGAGAGAGAGAGAGAGAGAGAGAGAGAGACCTCATTGTACAGCTCCATGAAGGAGACTCTGACGCTATATTCGGCCTTGATCCTCTCCAAGTGCGTGAAGATAGCGTTGACGGCTCTCGGGATCACTCCCGCCCGCGCCTTATCTTTGAAGTCTCCCTCGATGGTGAAGGTCTTACCAGTGCCCTGGGGGGAAAGAAGAGAGAGAGAGAGAGAGACAAGGGGAAAGAAAAGGAGAGAGAAAACAAAGAAGAGAGAGGATTGACAGAGAGACAGAGAGGGGGTAAGAGAAGAGGTGGGGAAGAAAGAGATGGAAGGAGGAAGAACATAAAGAAGGGTGGAGAATGAGGCTGGTGGAGGAGAAGGAAGAGAAGAGACGAGAGAAAAATTTTTTGGAAAGAGAGAAAGAAAGAAGAGAGAGAAGGAAGTCTGTCAGGAAGAGAAGAGAAAGTATGAGGTTGAGAGGGGAGTCGCTGGGCTTACCGTTTGTCCATAGGCAAACACAGTGCAGTTATAACCCTGTGACCGCAACAAGTGAGAGACACAGAGAGAGAGAAACAGAGACGGTTGAGGTTCACGCAGGTGGTAGAAAGAGTTTAGATAAAGGAGAACGATGGTGTCTCTCTCTCTCCCTCACCTGAAGAACTTCTTCCACAATGGGCGCCACAGTGTTGTCAAACACTTCCTGTTGGGTGGAGTACATGCCGTACACCTGGATAAACGAAAAACAGGAAGGATGAGGACAAGAGAGAAAAGAGAGAGAGAGAGAGAGAAAAAAGGAGAGAAGGCTCAAGAAAGAAAGATATATACATGACTAGGACTGGTAAAAAGGAAGGAATACAGTCTAGGGGAAAGAGAGGGGGGAGCGAGAGAGGGGACCGAAAGAGAGAGAGAAGAGGAGAGAGAGAGAGAAGAGGAGAGAGAGACCTTATCGAAAGTGTATTTTTTGGAGATCCGCTTGTGGTTGATCACCACGTCGTTCCTCTGAGGATTGCAGCTCACCACGCACGGGGTGCTCTCTCTCTTCTCATCATCGTTAAGAGGTCTAAACAACAGAGCAGAGGGAGAGAGAGAGAGAGAGAAAAAAAAAGTATAACAGCGTGAGCAAAGTAAAGAGAGAGAGATCGGGAAGACGTCCTCTTCTATTAGTCAAAAGAGGGACTCGAAGGAGAGAGAAAAGGGAAGGAGAGAAGAAAGTTATCTAGCCGGCAAATAGAGAGAGACAGAGAGCGAGAGAGAGCGAGACAGAGAGAGAGGGTAAGAAGCGAGTCACACCTGCACCGCACAGCTACCCGGACACGTGAAGCGTCTCTCTCTCCTCCTCCTGCTGCAATCATGGTCGACATTCTCTTAGGTTGGCCTCTTTTCTTTCCTTCTTTCTCTCCGTTGGCGTGTCTTCTCCCTGTCTGAAGACTATAAGAGAGATCTGAAGATTGGAGATTGACTTGTGCAGTACTTCGCTTTAGTTATTCTGCTCTATCCACAGGCTACCACTTTCTCTCTTTCTCTTCTCTCTCTCTCTCTCTCTCTCTCTCTTCTTTTCTCTCTGGAACGCGATGACTTTCGAAGAGTCAGAGGAAAGAGGCACAATGGAGAGACTAGATCAACCCTTTTGCAGATATCCCAACAGACAGACGCAAGCACGAACGATGAAGAGGGAGAAGCAGAGACTCTGCTCCGATAGTTCTAGAGAGAGACGATCAGGAAGAGAGAGACTGAGGAGAAAGAGAGCAAGAGAGAGAGAGAGAAAAGAAAGAGAAGGGGAGAGAGAGAGAGAGACTGCAGAAAGCTCAAAACTCCTTCCTCTCCCTTGACATCACAAAAATTCAAAACTTGAACGCCAACGGTAACCAAAACTGTAAAAATCTAACCAAAAAAGGAATCAACATTGCAGTAATCACTTAGATAAATATATTTCCAAAGGATATCTGGAAAGCTACAGATATCTTTCAAGCGTTTTAGACCCGGTAAGTCCAAATATTTCCTGAAGCTTGGAGAGTTGCAAGGAACTATCATTCAACCAGAACTTTAACCGCACCTCAGGCTCAGAGCTAAGGATCCTTCTCCACGTACCCAATCATACTCCACAAATGAGAGCAAGATATTGTGTACCGAGTCGGGGTGAGAGATAGAAGAGGGCTCTAGCAACAGAAAAAAAAACAGGCGAGAGAGAGAGA
>FLMG01002741.1:0-29003 GCA_900088475.1 Hyphochytrium catenoides
AGAGAGAGAGAGAGAAGAGGGAGAAGAGAGGGAATGAAAGAATTGACTCAGGAAGGCAGAAGCTGCACGCAGACGGTGTGGTGCTCTGCCTCCTCTTCGCGGAATGGACAAGTAGAAGGGTGACGCAGGATTTCTAGGAATAACAGAAGAAAGAGTGCCCCGCTGTTTCGTTGTTCCTGCTGATTGAAGCTTATCCCCTGCCTTTCAGCCTTCTAAAGCGGCAGACCCAGAGGCCTGGCAGCCATGGTAGGAGCGAATCTCTTCTCTCTTGCTTCCTGCTCTTGTCGCTTATTCCTTCTCTCTTTCTCTCTCTTTTCTCTCTCTCTCCCTCTCTCTCTCTCTTACTTTCTCGTTTCTTCCTCCCCCTTCCACTATGTCTCTCACCTGCTTGTTACCTCTCGTTCCCTCTCTCCTTCCAGGCCAACCAAGCTGCCAAGAAAGCTTCCAAGCACAGCCAAAGCCTATCGTCTAACTTGCAGCTAGTTCTTGCTGTCATCAATGTCAGTGAATCTCTTCGTCACATCCTTGCACCTGGGTCATCTCTCTCCTTGGCTTCGAAAGATCCAATGCCCCCAGCCACTTTCTCTCTCTTCTCTTGGTCTTCTTGCTCTCTCCCATTCTTCCATTCTTCCTCTCTTTCATTCTTTTCTCTCTCGATCTGTCTCTACCGCTGCCTAACTCTCTTCCTTCCCTTCGCTGCACCTTCATCTGCGATTAATCTAGGGCATCTATCTGCTGTACCGTGTGATATGGCACTTCGACTCCTTCGCCTCCTTCCACTGGGTGGCAGCCAGTGGAATGGTAGTGACAGAACTGATTTGCTACTGGATGATAGTGCAGGCAGTGCTAGAGAGAACTGGATATGAGTGAGATATGCGCTTCAAGTCTCTTCCCTTACTCCCTTTCTCTCTCTCTCTCTCTCTGGCCGTCGACGCTTTGTCTCTCCTCTCACACTCCCTTCCTTCGCGTCTCTCCCTCGTTCTTTTCCCCCATTGTATGTGTCCAGATTGTCGCCAGTGAGGCACAAACCCTCGGCCCAGATCTTTTCATTCGATGCTTCTGTCAGTCCTATCGCTCTCTATTCCTTGCAGTCCTCTCAGCTCTTTCTTCCAGCCTTTTCTTGGCCGATTTCCTATCAATCTGGCGGTCTCCTCTCCCCTGGCTGTCTCCTCTCCTGCTCCCTATCTTCTTTCTCACGCAGTTGTTGGCCTTGCTATCTCCTAGGTACTATCTGGACGTCTTCATCGTCACAGTGTTCGTGCAGTTCACCTCAATGTTCTCGGACTACTTCTTCTTGGTCTTCTTAGTGGTAAGAGAACCCTTGACCTTGCAAAAGGCCGCCTTCCATCTCTTCTCCTCTCGTGACCGCCCGCCGTGTTTGCCTCTTTCATTTTTGAGTTCTCTTTTATAGCAGTTGATAATGCCTTCCTCTGACTTGAAACCTTTGATCCGAGTCTCTTTGCGCTATACCGCTGACTGGCCCGTTGTCCCGATAGATCCCTGGTTTTATCCTGTACAAGATGAGCGGGTTCATACTCTCCTACATCTTCAAATCAGAGCCGGAGGTAACGTGCCTCTTTCCTGGACGATCACTTTCTTACTTGGTCTACAACCTTAGGACAGCACCTGGGACTCTTTTTCTAACTCTTATGGCGTCTAGAGTTATCTTATGTTGCCATGAGGAGCTGACGTGACCCTAGAATTGTTCTATTTTTTCTGCTAGCTGACATTTCGCCGCGATACAATGTGGCTGTCTCCCAGACTCTTCGATCTCCTTGGTCAAGCCAGAGCCTCTCTTCCTCTATTTATATCTTTGCCTTTCTTCTTCCTCAGGCTCCAGATATGTCTGACCCGCAAACTCGAAAGAAAGCGGAGAAGCAGGAGCGAAAACAGAGTAAGCCAAAGTTCAAGATGGCTCGAAAGTAATGTAGCAGTATAAATATATGAGTATGACACATAGGAACTAAGGAGAGAAAATAATAAAGTCTCTCTCTTGGTTGAGGTCGCTTGCCATCGCCGCTCTTTGCCGCCCTCACTCTTCTTTCTCACTGTCTGGTTGGACTCTTGGAGTTGCACTGTTCCGAGAAAGCGGAGTCTATGGAGACCTCTATTTCCATAGAGTTGACCCCTGGAGCTTGTCACCTGATGCTGAAGGCCTCTTCCCTTGCCTGTAAGCACAAGGAAAGACATTCAGAGAGATATGAACAGTGCAAAGCTTGTTTAAAGATAGAAAGACGAGAACCCGAATAGAGAAGACGCTGAGAGAGGCAAATCAGGAAAAGGAGATAAATATTATCAAAAGTATGTGATCTGGAGCATGTATATCCTGAGAGAAGTCTTCTTCCCAGCGCCCTAGCTACTTACAGAGTCGAGCCCCTGAGAACAGGCTTGTCTTCAGAGATTACATTTCCTGGAAGAGGAGATCCGTAAGAGTCAAGGCCACCATGACGAGCAAAATGACAACAGTAATGGAAGAATAACAGCTCAACAGAAAGCGCCGATATTCAGGAGATAGTGTGGAGTTGTCAGAAGCCCTTTACTGCTTACCTAAGGAGCTCTGTCTCTGCATTGAAGAAGAAAGAGACGATGCCAGACTGGATCGCGGCTCTGGAGGAGCTTGGGAGGGTGTGCCATTACCTATAGAAAAGCATTCAAAAACTTAGTAAACATCTTCTCAGCACAAGCGTTCGTCCTGACTAAGCATTTTCGTCCATCAGCTATCATGGCTGTCTACTCTCTTGATCTAAATGCAATCTATTTTGCTGCTCTAGCTGTTGGGTTCTCTGCCCTAACTCCCCGTTCTGCAGGTTTTAACAATGGCAATCAAGTTATCTTTTCTCCCTAGGCCTTTAGCCCACTCGCTTTCTACCAAGAAGCGTGCGGCAACCTCCACTTTAAGTGGTTGGATCTCTTACCTATGGATATTTGAGGTGCTGTCTGACGAGGAGTCGGTGATCGCTGCAGAGAAGATCCAAGAGAAGTGCCGAGCGTGGAGCCGGGCAGCTCTCTTTCTCTTCCTCTCTCTTTCAAACCGTTGGATAAAGATGACTTTGGCTTGGGAAGTGAAGGTTCCATTAGCAGATTGCCGAGAGAAGAAGCGCGAGGTGGAGGTGGAATGTCACGGCCCATGGGCCCTGGAGGCGGTAGAGGACCACCTGGTCCGTCCAACATGTTCGGACCTGGCTCTAGGGAAGGGAACGAGGACGACAAACAGTGAGATTCAATGACGAGGAATTTAGCGTTAGAACTGTCATGAACTACAAAGAGACATTGCCTACGGTGACGGGTCCGTAGTCACAACAGAGCTGCAGGTGAGAGAAAGAGAAGAAGTGCAGAAACTGATGAACGTCTGAGAACGTAGATCTAAAGCTAGAGTAGCAGGTAGAGAGGATGTACCACGAAGGAAGGCCCCCAAGGACGACCGAGGAGGGGGACCTAACGGGCGAGGGCCGCGCGGAGGACCACCACCTGTGTAGAGCAAGAGACATCAGAGACCCCTTGCTATAGCAGAATATGAGAGAATATGAGGATGACATTTACAGGGCCCAGTGCATACCTAAAAAGACGTTCCCAAGAGAGGTTGCCTTGCGCGGAGGACCCCGAGGACCCATGCCTAAGGGTGACAAAGCCGAGAGGTAAGAGTCGGTGGAGGGCTGAAGTCTATGAAACTGTAAGACAAAAGGAGCTTGAAAGCCTAACGTCAACAGAAGCAAGAAGAATGGCGGCAAGTGAAGTGGGGTCACCTGGAGGGGGATGAGGAGGGCCTGGAGGAGGGCCCATTCTAGGGCCCATGAAGCCTCGAGGCGGCGGGCCATGGGGATGTCCAAAGTCTGGAGGGACGCTGCCTCGCCGTCTCCTAAAAGCCGAGAAAGTTAGGGTAAGAACCCTTAGGTGCCTAGGCTACAGTGACGGAAAATCTCCCAGACAAAGATCTTGCTAACGTTTCGGTATCTCTATCTTTGCCGCTGGTTCTTGCTTGCGGCTCCAGCTCGGTCTTGGACAACCATCGCCCCTAGCCTACTCCCCGCCACTATCTTTCGTCACAAGTCCGCTATCTTTCCCTTTGCATAGGCTGTTCCTATATTTCTCTTCTCGATGGGTCTCAAGCACCGTCCTCTGAAGCCTTACCCCATAGGTCCAGGGCCGTCAAAGGAAGGTCTCCCTCCATCTGATAGTCTACCAGGCGGCCCGCCTGCGTCTGCCATCGCAAGAATATCATTGATAAGATGCTCATCATTCTCGCTGATGCTAGCTCGCGTGCGAAGGAGGCCTCGAATCATACTACGGAACGAACAGATAGTCAATCTATCGCGGCTTCAAAAGCGGAGAGCAGGCACCTATTATGCAAGAAGGGGGAGGCCGAGGACAGAAAGAGCATGACGCTACCAACCGATTATTCAGGTGCTCTAGTCGGTTGGCCTCTCCTTGGAGCTGGTCCAGCACCATCATAGCCTCGTCTCTCCCTCGGCCAAGTGAGTCTCTCTCTCGAGCGACCATGTCAAGCTCTCTTCGCATCCCCTCCATTTCTTTCATGGCAAAAGAGAGTTCAGACTTGGCTTGACGGAGCGCAACCTTTAGCTTGGCGCGATCTTCATTGGCCGCCACCTACACAACACAGTGGGCAGGGTACGATCGCACAAGGACAAAAGTGACCGTCAGCAGGAGTAGGCCTTGCTTCAAGATACATTGTGCGCCTACCAGCTGTTCGTGGAGGTCATTCGCTTTCTGTTTGATGGCTGCAAACGAAGCACCTCCTGCCGCCAGCCCGCGCTCGAGACGAACGTTATCTTTGCGGAGCTATAGAGAGAGCTTTCTGTTAGTGTTTGTAAAGCCAGCAAAAAGAAATTCCTACAAGCCTCAAATCAGAGGAAGAAAGAGGACGAACTCGGAGTAAAATATATTCTGATGGCGAGAGGCAGCACTGGCTCCTAGGCAATCAATGGCCACTTTATTGACCACTGGATTCTAGAACAATGGCGCGTGCCAAAAGGACGGAGGAATGAGAAAGACTAACGGCCCTCCGCAATACCTGAGTGTTAAATGACTTCAGGTTCCTATTCGCCTCCTTAAGCTTAGTATTCTCCTGCCTAAGGTGAGATATAGCGCTTTCCATATCTTCCAACATATTTACATCCGCGGTGACCAGCTGTGGTGAGCCATCCAGCGAGACTACCGGGATAGCCATAGGAAGAGACGCCCCTGGAAGAAAACCAAAAGAACAGATACGTTACATGGCGATGATAAGAGATAGAGAGGAGGCTTGAAAAGTGAAGATCGCTCCACGGCTACGAAGAACATAGATGAGGTTATACTAGCTCCCAGTCATTATCCTGGACACCATCTAGTGATACCTGACTCCGATTTTTTGCTTGTGAGCTGTTGCTCGATCTCCTGATTCTTCTGCTCAAGTTGTTCCCGGAGGAGTCTCTCTTCCTCCAGTCTCTGCTGCAAGGCCTTCACTTGGTTCTCAAGCTTGGCAGCTTCTCGAGCCTCCTGGACTACGATCAGATAGTGCGACCTGGCTTGCATTCCTGAGGCAAAATAGTCAACAGTGGGGCACTAATAGAGGATGCCGAAAAGCTTAAAATTGTTGGAGACCAGGATAGAAAGATGGAAACTGCTATGAAATGCTAGAATCTGGGAGGAAATGGCTGTGAGCGTTGCAATTGTAGGATTGGCCTCTTCCTTACCTCTAACAATCGCTTGTATCTTGACTGTGGCAAAGTGCGCTCGAATGAAAGCTCGACGACTCCTAGCCATTCTGTACCAGGATTGGATGCGCACTGCACGAGCTCTCTGCAAGAGCCTTCGGCATTCTAAACGGGCCAGATAGCCGCGGATGACCGCCTAATGGGATTTCGTGACGGTGAATGGAAATAGTATAGCGGTGAAAATGCAAGCAAAGGCCTCCAAAGTGTCATAAGATAAGGATGGCGCAGTATGAAGGGAATAAGGGGTTTCATCAGAACCAAGAAAGGGGATTGAAGGTCTCACAGAGTTACACAGAAAACTGAGGGAGGCATGAAATAAGGAAGTAAAAGGTTCGAGGAAGCAGAGAAGCTGCGGAACCTGTATGAGAATGGTCCGTTCAAGAGCAAGAAGATATTCCTTCCTCGCAACATACGCCCGATAAGCGCTGCGGATATATGTATATTAGATCTAAGGCAGGTGAGCGGCAGAGCGCCACACTAGCAGAGACGGGAAGGACATGATATGCCACGAATCGGCAAGAGACACCAAGAAGGAAAGGAGTTAGGTAGCTGGAGGATCAGCAGTGACGAATAGGCTTTGCTAGAGAATAGAGCAGGAGTCCGTTGTGAAAGAGCACCTACCTTTGTATCTTGATGGTTGCCCTCCTGATAGCTCTGTATTGACTGTACGCTGCACAGCCTCGGGCAAACTTCTGCAAGACGACAGCTGCCCTCGCCTGAGCTCTTGACCGGGAGGCTTCCAAGTGCTCTAGCACCCCAGCGGCAAAGAAAACCTTGGTTTTGCCTGTGATTGGGTCAAGTGCAGATGAAAGAACGTTACATCCGCTGCCTTTACACGGCAAGTTGACAAAGAAAGAGTGAACAATAAGAGAAGAAAGACTAGACAAGAGCAGAATAGTCTGTTATACGTCAGCAAGAACGAATGGAAAGGGTCGACGGGTAATGTACCACTAGAAGCGCTCACGGGTCACAATGTCGCTTACCAATTTGGTACTCAACCTCCCTTCCCTGAAGCAGGTAATCTCCTAGGAGGGAGCGTGCCGCTCTCTGTAGCTCTTCTTCTGTCATCGCATGGACAGGACCATGCAGAGCTTTTTCTCCATCTTTGCCGGCCAAGAATCGGAACCTCATAAGACACTCGGAGAGAAGTATACGATTGGGAAACGCTGCCCTGCTCACTCGGATGGCTTCTATAACTCCAGCATAGCGTAGCTGCAGCGTAACCATTCTTTTAGAGAAAAGGGCAGAACTCTTTCTCTCGTTCGGCTTAATGCATCGAACATAATGGACCTCGGTTCTCCCGATGTTGTCCATCAGCTGACCCAATTGCTGCTTGAACTGTGTGCCAACTGTTGGGGATATGATGCTTCTTCTCTTACCTCCTCCAGAAACGGAAGAGGAGGATGGAGAGAGTCCAAAGATGTTATTAATAAAAAGACTGGAGCTTCCTTTCAAAAGGGCCTCAAGATCCGGCTGAAGCTCGTCTTTGTTCTTCTCTAGAAACGATCCCACCTACCATTAGAAAGTCATAGAGAAGCCACAGTTAGGAGGAATAAATGGCACTTGGGCAGTACTATGCTGAAGAGAGAGATGTATTATCAAGGTGAGGTCAAATCAAGAATAACATGAAAGTCACTTGTATGGGAGAAGCAGAAGGCGAAGAACGAGGAAGGACTCAGTAAGAGCCATTTTTGCTGATACGTGACAATACGCAACGGAGCCCGTAGAGAACATATAAGAGCCGGTGGACTGCGCCTTCTCTCGCGATGGATGAGGATCGAAGAGTGGCAAACAATAGAAGGCAAACGTAGTGTCATTAGAGTACCAGACCTCTTCTCGCATCGCTTACCTCATACTCTACAGTGCCAGCATAGTGCACAATTGAAAACTTTGACTTCGAGAGCCTTGCCTTCTTGAAGAACTCATTGTCCTTGAAGACCGCTGTCACCTTATTTAAAAATTTCTCATCGCTTCCTCCCTGCAGGAAACATTCCTCATTCAAGAAGGTTAGCAGGCCCATCTTCCCTTCAATGAGAGAGAGAACGGCTTCGTTATCCGAGTATTCAATGCGAGTCCAAGGGATGCCTTCTTGCTCGTACTCGGCCTACACCAGAGTGTCAGCAACTCCGAATGTCTAAAGGCCAACAAGAGAGAACGAGGAGTCTCAAGGAGCAAAGGAGTATACGTAGAGAGCAGTTGAGTCTGGTGTATCATTCTAAAGGTTTACCGCCTAGATAAGTTACTATTGAGAGAAGAAGAAGAATAAAGACAAAACGTCACGAGAGGCTTAGGTAAGGAAACCTCGGCGGGTGCCACGCACCTGTACTGTCTTGAAGACATCCTGGTTGAACTTTTGCTGCAGTTTCTCATTCGCGTAGTTGATGCAGAACTGCTCAAAAGAGTTTAGCTCAAACACTTCGAATCCAAAGATATCCAAGATTCCTATAAGAGCACGGGGAAGCGAGGATATTAACCGAAGGGGCAGATAGTCAGGCGGCTTCCTTCACGTCAGCTAGGAGGGCGTCATCTGTCTTTCGCACCTATTTGCGACACTGCGAGTGCCCCATTGCCTGTATTGTTGTTCACGGTTGCTACGAGCCAGTGAAAGAGGCGCTGGTAGATAGCGACTGACAGAGCCGACCGAGAGCTGTCTGCCTGCTTGATATTTAGGGGTACCACAAAACTCTCATGCCTGGCGGCAGACGAGACAGAAAAAAGCGAAGTAAGAATACCAGCTTGTCCCCGAGCACAAGGATAAAGGACTATCTCTCTCGCTCTCTTGTTTTTCGCTTTGTCAATGAGTTCGAAGGGACATAGCTATATACTAGGTGTAATAGCTGCTTGTATCCGTCTACCTGGTGATCATGACTCGATTGCAGAAAGTTCGAGATAGTTCTTCCACTCCAACTCCTAAGAGATCCGAGGCATAGCGTAGGGCTTGTTGCGTTTTCTCGTCCGGTGAGACCTGAGATAGATCAGAGTCTCCTTCCTGAGGTTGGAACGAAACGCACCCTAGGTGTAGAACCGCTACGAAGAGGAAATGAACACAGAATAGGCAAAACCATGAACAATGGCGAGGGACATTTCCTTTGAAGGAGTAGATGCTTGCGCGGACGGAGACAAGCAGAAAAGGAAATAGAGCCTGCCTGTCTCTCTCCTCTCGCGTTTGACACACAGACGCTCTCTTTTCTTTATCCCTCTCCTCGCCTTTCTTTCTGCACATTCATGTTTCTATACCTGCTAGGAGACGAAAGACGTTCAACTCCTCCTCCGAGGTAATGCCCACGACCGCCATTGCATCCCTACAGCAGTGGAGAAAAAAGCGCCGTTAGCCGTAAAGGCACGAAAGAGACACAATGACAGAAGGAAATGAGGCAAAATATAATGAAGTAAAAGAGAAAGAGAGTGTGTTTACGAGCGCTGAAGGCCCCCTGGTGCCAAGATCAGACTGTCTTCCTGCAATATATCTCACCGGGTAGTCTTGAAATGTTCCGCGTCTGACTCTCCCTCAATAGTCTCGGTCACACCTCCGTCGCCTTTAACATAAGGATACGACTCCAAGTCTTGAGAGTAGAGTTGGACCTTCTCTCTTAGTTCCGGTCCCGCACTAAGGAGCTGATAGAAGATGTGATAGTTTCTCTCTCCTTTCCCTTGCTGGACGACCCTACTCTTCTCCAGCAGATAAGTCTCCGAATGAACTCCAATAAGTCTTCCTGCCTCATCAAATTGCAGCTGACCAAACTTGCCAAAACGGGAAGAGTTGTCATTTCTGACGGTCTTGGCATTGCCGAAGGCCTCCATCAGGGGATTGGACTTAAGGACTCGTGAGATAATTTGGCGACGAAGTTCTCCATCCCTCTCATTGTCAGCTGCTCCTCCTCCCGCATAGGCCAGATGTTCCATGAGAATTTTTGTCGTCTCTGTCTTTCCTGCACCGCTCTCTCTGCAAGCAGAAGGAAAGATGCAGAGTAAGGACCACAGTCAAGGAAAGAATGACATAGACAGAGGCTTGAGACTCAGCAAGAAGGAAGGGAAGTTATGTCTAAGCGTGCCAACGGGAAGTAGAGGGCCATGTATCAGTGACAAGGCCTTAGCAAATTACCCGCTAACAAGAATGCTCTGGTTGCTTCCGGTGGCTCTCATGCTTCGGTAGGCAGCTGCCGAAGTGGCGAAGGCATGCGGAGGCAGGTCTTTCCTGTCCATTCGAAGGTAGCTGAACTGGAGGTCAGGGCCATAGATGTCCAGCCACTCGTACTGCAGGTGAAGGTGCAAGGACCGCCCCAAAGAAAGAATGATTGTTGACATGTAGGACATGGAGTTAGGCGCAGCGGCGTAAGGCTAATAATGTGCCAGAGACCAAGATTGAGAGCAGATAACAGAGACTGGAAGCTCAAATGCGAGGGTGGCTGTAGGTAGCTAAAGACCACCGAGATTGAGAGAAAGACATCGCTGCAAATCAAAGACGGAGCCCCGCCCACAATTGCAAGTCACATTTAAAGCACTTACTGGATTAACGGCAATGCATATCTGCCCTGTGTAAGTGTAAGGCAACCGCTTCTGGAACCTTTGACGCAGATTGAAGAGAATGGCCGGTTCATGCAAATAGCCCAAGTTTACCATGTCCTCGCATCCTTTCTCCGATTGGTTCAGATTCACCAGAAAGAGCGACGATGACTGAATAGGAAGAAAAGAGTGAAGAGGTACAGCAGGTAGCAAAGACATCAGAAAGAGGAGATCAGCGACAGCGATTAGCGACCAACCGGTGAACGACAGGTATACAACACCGCCCTAAAAGTGGCGGGCTAACGAGGGAAAGAGAGAGAGAGAAGAGAACTAAAGAGCAGCGGTCAAAAAATGAAAGAACGAGAGGATGAGAATAGAAGAGCGGACGTCAACTAGACAGCAAACAGGACCTTCACGCTATAGATTGCTTGGCAATGTCCTTACCCAAATACGGAAGGAAGGGAAACAAATATAGAGAAGATCTTTGCAAAAGGACAAGAGGCAGATGATGAACAAGAGAGAGAGAGAGTCCCTTGAGAGAGGGGGAAAGAGCCCTTACTGGAACAATCCTAAGGTTAGAACGAGCACTCTCGGCAGACTGGTCCTCTTCCATAGGGTCAGGAGCCAGCCCAACCTCCACGGTCCCATCCTCCAGGTGACGGACGACATTGGCAGGGAGGAAGCCAACCTGGTCGTCCGGGATGTACACCTAGATGAAAGACCATATGCATAGGACTCAGTCGATGTAGACACGAGGTAAGAGACAAAGAGAGGGAGGGAGAATCTAGAAGGGAGAGAGAAGCATAGAGAAAGGGATGAACGCTGGCGAGAGAGAAAGAGATAAACAGGAGAAAGAAGGAAAGGTTGAGAAAGAAGAAACATAAGGAAAGAGAAATCAACAAAGGACTCTAACAAAGGACCTTTCTGATGGGAAACAAGAGAGAAAAGAAGGTAGTTGGGTGGGGTGGTAGATCAGCTCTACGAAGAGGAAGATAATAAGAGACAGCCGCAGAGTTCCGAAGGGACGCCACCCCAGCGGTGACGAAAAGGGGAATGAAGATAATCATAAAGTGTAGAGACCCAGCGGAGGAGATGCAGGTGGTTGCTAGAGGAAGAGCAGGTAAGACAAGCCTCGTTGACTCTAGAGGAGGACTAAAAAAGAGAGAAGTTAGGTAGACCAAGGCAGCCCGCTACCTTCGTGGGCTCGGCACCACTAACGCTAGTCATTGCCCACTCTTCTACCGCAATTTCCGGCGCTTCTGTCGCGGGCGTCCTTTCAAGGCACTTGCTGATGAGCAAGGCTTAGAGATGAAAGGCAAAAAACCTCGACGATTGATGGCAGTCCATGACAATGCGAGAAGAGAGTCTCGTTGTTTCTTCTTTTGTCTCTCTCTCCCGGTCTGAGCTGTCTCTTGGTCCTTTCCTGTGTTGTCGCTCTTAGCCCAGCACGTCTCAAACTTAAGCTCAGCCAAGAGAGAAGGCTCAAACGGCGACAATGCCTTTTCTGCTGAGCTCGGGAGAGCGGGAGATGGCGCGGGAAGATGGTTCTGACCTTGATGCTGAGCTGGCCGCGCTGGTGATGATGGGGCGACAACAGCGAGGAGAGAGGAGAGAGATAAGCAGTGATGGAAAGAGAGATGAACGCCTCCTCAAGCTAATTGTATACAAATAAGGGAATGAGTAGGGAGACAGAGCACGCATTAGAGCAGAGACAGAGCGGGATGAAGATGAGAATCAGAAGAGGTCAAGTGCAAACAAAAATTTTCTTGGCGAGTGGGAAACCAACCCATCAACAACACTCCCGAAGAGCCGGATACGTGCTGATTCCGCTATCTGGCCAACTGTTATTCCTGATTGGTTAGCCATGTGGGTCGGGTGGGGTGTGGTCTGTCCCTTGGACTTCAACTGCACTCTCTCTGATATTGGACGGGTCCTACCCATCTCTCGCCCACACGCCCCCTCGGCATGGGCTTACCCATCCTTAGTCGGTCTCTCTGTCTCTTTCCTTTCTGGCTCTCCACCCAGTTGCTCTACACAGGTTACTCTCTATGTCGTGGTTGTTCACTTTTTTATCTCTATATACTCTGTCTGTCGGTCGGTCTTTATACGGAACGTTCCTTCTGTTCCGCCCCTTGGCTATATCTCTTCAATAGTTTGAGCATTGCTAGTAATCGTTTTACCTCAACTCTGGCTCACGCCTCAATTCTATCTCCTGTCTCTGTCATCCCCTCGGACACATCTATCCTGGGGGAGATTTGGTACTACTCGCTTTGGGCCGTTTCCTCCCCTTATTTATGGTCCCCCTTCCTTCCTCTTGACTGGGAAAGGGAAAGGTCAAAGGTCATCTGCAGACAAAGGAAATCCTTTGATGCTGAGCGGACCGGGAGAGGGAGGAGAGAGGTGGAGAGAGAGAGAGAGAGAGAGAGAGAGAGAGAGAAAGAGAGAGAGGGGGAAAGAGAGAGAGAGAGGGAGGGGGAAAGAGAGAGAGAGAGAGAGAGAAGAGAGAGAGAGAGAGAAAGAAAGAGAGACAAAAGAAAGAAGAGAGGTGGAGGAGAAGGACAATGATTGTTACTAAGAGACAGAGGAGAGAGAGAGGTGGCCGGTAGATGAAAGAAGAGAGCTGGCGAGAGAGAGGAATCAGGACAACAGCAGTGACGGAGACGGAGGCGCCGCATCAGGCACTGGCACTGGAAGACGCTGATTCGGTTAATATAAAGAACTAACCGACAGAGCGGGCGAAGAGGAATTATGCCGTAGAAAGTACGGAAGAGGACGAGCAGAGGGAGAGACTGCCCCTTGAATTTGGGACATCTCATACACGGCAACACCGCCATTGAGAATACGGCCGCGAAGCATCGTGCTGCTCCAAAGACCGCTACCAAACTCGCAGCGGCAGGGAGTCTTTCGAGAGAAAGCCTCTACTTTAAGATAGGAGGTTTCTGGGCGATGGACGATAGAAGACCATCAGCAGTAGGCAAAGTAGAGAGGACGGTGAGCAAGGCGGCGTCCGTCAACTGTGTCAGTAGTATGGCCTCATACAGTAGGGAGAGAGAGAGGACTAGAGGTCTCAAAACAATGTTCTCGTTCTTTCCCCACATTCAGGGTCCCATAGGTTCCGATTGCTCGATCTCATCGTGTGTCGGTAGGCGGACAAGGGACCAGAGGCGACACGCGCTTCGACCTGTCCTACATTCATCTCTCTTTTTCCTCGTCTTCTGTCTTCTGTCTCTCCTTCCGAGCGCTTACGGAGCAGGGAAAGATCAGGCCGGCGGATGTGCAAATGACTGCTCGGGACACGGCAAGTGTAGTCGGTATAATGTGTGCCAGTGCTACTCTGGCTACACAGGCGGAGATTGCTCTCAGCGTATGTGCCGCTCAGCCCAACTACAGCCACCATCTCTCTACCGGCACTTCTTCCTTTCTCTTTCTGTTCGTCTGTTTTTGTGACTTTCTCTCTTCAGTGTTATCTCTCTTCTGCTAGTAGTAGTCATGTCTTCTCCTCCTCTTCTTGCTGGTCTTCCGTTATTCCTATGTAGCGCTGATGATATGCTTCTGTCCTGACTCTTTCTCCTGAACCTTTTCATCATATTCTGATATTCTGATAAATAAGAAACGTGTCCGATGGGGAAGGCCTGGTCGCAGTCTTCTGTCCGTCCGGAAGCGCTGCACAGTCCTGCGGAATGTTCTAATAGGGGAAGGTGTGAGAGGGAGCTGGGAGCTTGTGTGTGTGACTCAGGCTTTACGGGCAGAGCCTGCGATCGAAGTAAGTGCACAAACAAGAGAAAGAAGAGGGCAATGAAAGCAAGACGAAACTCTTACCTCTGATGTGCCACCAACCTTCCATTCTCCTTGTTGCTTTGGCTTTCATTTCTCTCTTAGGCATCATCTCCCCGATATTTAGTCCTCCCCTCCTCTTCCTCTGTCCATACCTTGTCGCTCCATCTCTTTCTCTCCCTCTTTTTGCTCTTTCTTCTCCTCTCTCGGACGTGAGCTTCCAAGTTCGCTCTGACTACCTTCCGACTGTCACCGCACTTTTATTGCTTATGAACTCTTGTCTTTCCCTTGCAGTTTCTTGCCCTTTCTCTTGCTCTGGCCACGGCTCTTGCCTCACATTGGAAGAGTATTCTAAAGATGAGGAAGAAGCGTTGGAGCGATCTCTTTCTCCCTCAGAACGAGGAGAATACCTCTATCGGTTTGTGTGGGATAAAGACATGATGCAAGGCTGTAGGTGCGATAGAGGATACGACGGCCCCAGCTGTGCAAAAAGTGAGTTCATGGCGTTGTCCTGAGGGAGACACATCCTGTCTCTGCACTCGCTGCAGTTCATCACTTGGCTCGTGCTCTCGAAGAAAGACGTCTCTCTGCTTTTCTCTGTCACGTTTCCCTTTCCGGGTCACCTCTTCTTTGACGGAGCTCAGTATTGTCTTGCTTCTTTATTACTCGCTTCTTTGGTTCCTTCCAGCAGCCTGGCATCTCTCCCTGTTTTGCCTTCCTTTGCGTTCTCTCCACTTAGCATCATGGCAAGGGAGGAGAGAGTGAGAAAGTTTCTGTCAGTGATTATACACTTGTTTAACGCTTGTTATTGACTCTATCGCCACTAACCCTTGCTGCCGTTCCTCTCTCTCCTATTTTTTTAAGTTCTAACTGGACATGACATTGCTGTCTCCCCGTACCTCTCATTCGATTTGTTAGGAGCGTGCCCTACTGGAGATGATCCCCTTACGCCAAATCAGCAGAATGAAAAGCAGCTCATCCAATGTCTCACAACCTACACCCAACAGACACTATCGCTCTTCTTCTCTTCTCTTCCCTCGCTTCCCTTGTCTCCTCCTTCACTCACCGCGGGATCTTTCTCTCTCCTGTTTGGCACGGAAAGGACGAGACCCTTACGCTTTGATGTCGATGGCAGCACCATGGAGACAGCATTGCAAGGGCTTCCAGGTAGAGTGGTAACGACGCTCCTTGTAGGGCGTCATAACTCCCTTTAATCATAACTCTTTTTCACCTTGCCTCTTGCTTTCTCTCTCTCTTCTTCTTGTGTCTCTTTCCTCTCCAACAAGTTTGCTTGTCGAACCATGGCAACCTTTTCTGTCTATCTTGTTGTCGAACCTTTTTCTCTCCTTTCTTCTCCCCAGCTTTATTTGGCGCAGCGTCCGCCTCGACGTCTCTTCCTACACTCCCTATCTCATGGTGTCATTGCCTTGGCCGGCAGATTTCTCCTCTCCTTGCCTAGTCTACTGGATCGAACGCCTCTAACGTTCCTTAGGCTCCGTCCTTTTAGTGGCAAACACCACGTAAACTATGGACAAACGCTGACCCTTCTTCCTCGTTTCCTTCTTTTCTGTCTTCGTTCAAACTTAAGCAGGCGCACCTTCGATCACTGTCACTGCTTCTCCTCCTTCATCTGTTTCGCCATCTCTCTCCGTTCGGAACTGGGAGCTCGCCCTTGCTCCATCCTCTAACTCTCACTATAAAATCGAGCCAACCTGGCGAGTGAACGAAGTGCAGTCATTCACGTGTATCGCTGATAGCGGCTTCTTCTCTCTCTCAATCTATGGAAAAGAAATTGGAGGAGAGGGAAAGAGCGGAGACGTTCCTTTCTCCCTTCCTCGAGCCCAGTTTTCGTCTCTTTTGCTCACTCATCCCAACATACTTGATGTGGATGTTGCCTATGTTAATGATGGGAATGTAGACTCTATCTGCACTCCAGGTGGCAACACTGTCAGAGTCACCTTTCTTCGGACTGTCCCTGTCCTTTCTTATCCTGGACTTTCCGCAAGTACAGACGACGGCTCGCTGAGAATGGGCGCAGAAGAGGCGAATATCCCTCCAATGCGCTTAGATCTGACCAACAAGGTGAGGCGAGTAGAGGGCGACCATGTATGGACATGAAGAGCCATCTGTTTCTTCCACAAGCGAAGTCTCTTCCAACCCTTGATGACATCCTCCTCGACCTCAAAATGAGGCTCCTCTTCTTCTCCAATATTAGCTTCTCTCATATTCCGTGCTTTTGTCCACCACACTGCCTGAGGCAGTATCAAGACGGGTTTCCTTTATCATAGTTCCACTGTCTGGTTATCTACTCTCCTGAGAGAAAGAGAGCAAATGCCATCTCTGCTGATCCTCTCTTCATAGTCTGTCTTGGTTCCGTTGACTCTTACACGATGTCAAGCCCAGTTTCTGCATTCAAATGCACGTTGTTCAGTCACATGATGTCTCTTTCGAGAAGGCTAAGGATAGCACTTTCGCTCTCTCTCCCCCTCTCTTTTTCCTTTGGACATGTCATCAGGGTCGCGTGTCGGGAGTCGGTGCTCCTCTTCGTTTAGGTCTAACAGCAGGAGGAGGAGGAAGTCGCTCTACTCCTTTCTTGGACTCTGTCTCTGTGGAAGAGGTTCAGGGCTTTGATAACTGCAGAGAGGCAGAGATCCAGAGGGCAGTATGTAAGGGAAGAAAAGGAGCCTTCTCTCTCTCTTTCATGGGACAGAAGGCCTTGAACATCCCCTTCAACGCCGCGAAGGAGGAACTCGAAAAGAAACTAACCAGTATCTCTGGAATCCTGAAGGTGACTCCTTGATCTGTAGGCGGCGGGTTAGATAAGAGGATGACAAGGGGAGATGAGAGTTTGTCGGAGACAGTTCCCCGGTTGGGCCACCCTTTGTCTATCACCCTTTTCTAAGTCAATCTCTGCTTATGTTCTTCTCTCTTTCAATCAGCGTCTCTGCTACTGGGTTGTTTTCTCTGCAGCAACCGGAGCGTTGCCCTCTCCACCACTCAGAGAGGTCTTGGCTGATTCTCCAACATTTATCATCTCTTTCTCTTCCTCCCGTTCTGGGCGTCAACCATAGGCCTCCGTTCGCTTTCTGAACGGCGCTCAAGCTTGCACAGAAAGCGGCAATACCATTGAAATAACCTTGGACCACACCGTTTACCTTGGGCCAGCAAATGATGGAGACTTGCCGGCGCTTCAAGCCGACTCAAGCAATGCTGGAGGGACTCTTAGTGGCCTTGAAGGAGCGGGAGGAGTCACGACTGGTCTATTGCCTGCATCCTTTGCTGAACATCGAAAGGTAGTAGGAGATCAAACTCAGTGTTAACCTGTGTGAGCACAGTACACGGGTTCGCAAAGAGAGAAAAGGACAACCAGGGAGCCGCTGGTCATGCATTGCAAAGACAGGCAAAAAGGGGCAAGGGTGGAGCTGAGATACTGCCGAGAACACGATAAGGGAGAAAGAAAGATCGCCTGGTCGTGCAAGAGGATGATAGCTTCTGATTCGTGTCTGTCCTTATCATTAGGGAACGTATTGTCAGGCATTGGACGCTCCCTATAGTACCAATCCCAAGGCGCAGATGGCGGTTTCTCTGCCAGACAGCGGAGGTAAGCAGAGCGACAAGGCACTGCATGGATGGCAGAGCTTCAGTCTCACACATCCTCCCGATCTAGTATCCTCATCACAATCTATCACCTCCTGCCTCAGTTGACGCCTTATCTTCTTCAGTCTCTTCTTCCTTACCTCTATATCTTGGTTCCATCACTCTCACAATCAAGTCTAACTCTCTTCTGTTCTCACTAAGTCATATTCTGGCCCTCTTCATTATGGAGACATTGAGTCATGCAGCCTTTGTTCTACTCTTCCATCTTCTCATCTTGTTCGTTGGCCTTGTCTCCTCTCTGACCTTGGTGGTGCTTCAAGAAATGTTTATGTCTTCCTTCAGGTCCTATGGCACTTCTCTCCCAGTGTATATCTCTCCCATTGCTTCTCCGCGTCTCACATGACTCGACTTGTATTTACTAACTTTGAGCCTGAGGACAGGATCTTTCCACTTAACTTTTCGAGGGCACACCACTGCACCTATCCCAGCCTCAGCTTCAGCGACGGAACTCAAGGCTGCACTCGAGGTAGCATAACTCAGAGATCGGCGAACGGGAATGAAAGAGAGCGAGAAAGAATAAAACCGTTCTCCGTCCTGAGTGCGCTGCTATACTTGGGAGAGAACGTTCGATTTCTCTTTACTAGTGGCAATTGTCACTCTGCGTCTTCAATTGCCTCTGTTGTTTGTCAAACTGGCGCTCAACTTTGTGGTGGCTCTCATTTTTCTCTCTCCCTCTCTTGCGAAATGTCAGACTCTGCCCTCCATTAGAGGCGTGAATGTCTCTTTCTCTGGATCTCAAGCTTGCCAGACGCCAGAGAATGTCATGCAGATAACTTTTACCCAGGACTTCGGAAAGTGAGTCTCTCCTTCCCTAAGTATAACGGAAGAGAAGTAGAATACGCGACGCAGATGTATATTGTCTTCCATGGCCCCAGCAGCAGCGAGAAGTAGGACAAACAAGGAGACATTAGAAAGACAACATATGTCTGGAAGAGAGGAACAGGGAAGGAAAAGAATAAGAGGGAAGGAAAGAAAAGAGAGTGAAGGAGAGAGAAAGAAAGAGAGAGAGAGAGAGAGAGAGCGAGAGCGACAAAAAAAGAGAGAGAGAGAGAGAGAGAGAGAGACTCTAAAAAAAAGGAACGAAGAGAGTCTTATTTGGAGTGCTTGAGTATGCTGCTAATAACTGTATGAAATACCTGCCTCCGTCTATCATCTTTGCTTTCTCCTTGACATCTGCCATCCCTCCTTCTTTTGAAGTCTCCCTTCCCTGTCTCTTTCCTCTTCCACTCTGTCTCCTCCATCGTCTATTTCAGTCACAGGAGGAGGAGCAACAATCACAGTGAATGGCGTCTCCTTCTCTGCCGTTGAAGGGAGCAAAGAGGATGTTCTCTGCAGCGGAAGGGGGCAGTGCGACACAGCCTCAGGAGAATGTCTCTGTTTCCCAGGCTTCGTAGGGTCTGACGGCCAGGGAAAAGAGGGAGGAAAGGCGGGGAGACTGAACCGAGGAGATTGCGGTGCCCTGCTCCCTAACGCCACCATTGCCCGTAAGGAGAACTCTCTCACAAGCTTCTGTCTTTCCCTCTCTGTCTATGTTCTCTCTCTCTCTCTTTTTGTCTTGCGCGCTGCTCTCTTCCCACGCTGTATATCTTTCTCTGTCCTTCTTTACCCTTCTTTCTTCTTTTCTCTTGAACGTTGAGACTCACACAACTGAGCCATCTTCCCCTTGACCCTCGCTATCTTTCTGTCCGTGCTCTCTGTTGGTTGCCAGCCTCCTGTCCTGGGGATTTGGCCTGTAGCGGCCACGGGCGTTGTGATTCAGAGACAAAGAAGTGCACCTGTGACGAGATGTGGACGACAGCTGACTGTGCAGAGCGTAAGACTCTCTCTTCGGTCATCCTTCTGCTACTTGTCATCCCTTATGTTCTTTATGTCTGCATCGCTCATGATATTGCTAGTGTCTCCAATGAAGTCATCATATGTTACCCTCTTCCCTCCATCTAGAGTTTGTCTCTTCCTTTTTTCTCTCTGTCCCCTCTCCTACCATGCCTTCGTTTTCTGTTCGTGGGCTGCCCTTTCTCCTCTTCTTTGATGATGATAGGAGTTCTATAGACGATCGGGTCGCTTCCAGCCCGCTGTAAACTGGCAAACATCTATATTACATCTTTCATTGGGAACAGCCCTCTCTCTCTCTCTCTCTCTCCCTCTCTATCAGTTTCTCTCTCTCGGCGCGCGCGCGTGTCTCTCTCTATATGTGTGTGTCTCTCTCTCATTCTCTCCTCTTCTATCTCTTCATTCCCTCCTCCTTAACTCTGCAATAGTTCATTCTAAGTTTTTCTATCGCCCCCGTCCGCCCATCCTACAACTTTTGTGCTGATGATAGGTATCTGTCCGTCAGCGCCTGCTTGGTTTGGATTCCCTTCTCGTGGCGGCGAGGTTCACAAGGCGCTGAAAGAGTGCGGAGGAATGGGAGAATGCGATAGAGAAAGCGGCACCTGCGTCTGCTTTCCTCCTTTCACAGGGAAAGCATGCGAAAGAAGTAAGACACTAAGACACTTCATTCAGAAGGAGGAACGAGAGGAAGAAGAATGAGAAGAAGTCTAGCTGCGTCGCTAGAAGGGGAAGGATGACGGGACGGGCTATGAGATCAGAGTTGGTTGGACACGAAGCGTCGTTGAGGAGAGAGAGTGAGAGAGGAAAGAGAAAAGAGAGAAAATAGAGAGAGAGGATGTGAGGTTCAGTACAGGAACAAGAAGGAAGGGCAGAGAAAGTATCGCAGATAGACCAACAACCTTAGACGTGGCCTTCAGAGAGAACTTCCCCTTCTTATCCTTCCCTTAGCTAAGGTCTTCTCAAAACCCTCTCTTTTCTACTGTCTGCTGCACGCAGTGCAATGTCCTAAGGATGAGGAAGGAAGGGACTGCTCTGGGCATGGTCTTTGCCTTTCAAATGCGGAACTCTCGGCTCTCGCTCTCCCTTTCCTCTCTCTTTCTCCTTCGCCAGCTCCGTACGGCACGGCCTTCTCGTCTCCTTCAGAATGGGATGCACAGTCCATCCTGGGTTGCCACTGTGACCAGGGATACATTGGACATGATTGTTCTCTCCGTGAGCTCAGCTTCTGTTTTTCCAAGTTGCCTCGTCGCCTGGCTCTCTCGCCCTCTTTCCTTTCGTCCGCCGTTTAATTTCTACTGATCTCTTTCTCTTCTCTTCTCTGTCTTCCTCGAAGTCCGGCGTCCCTCTCTGCTGCTTTCTCTCGTTCCCAGCTACTTTTACTATCGCTTCTTTCTTCCTTCTCCGGCTGTCTCTCGCTTGATTGCTCCTTTACCCTTGCGCGAAGCCAGCATCTGTGTGCGTACATCGTCAGTCTGAGGTCCTATCTTCTCTCTCTCTCCCAATTCTTCTCTCTCTCACTCTTTGTTCCGGATGGTTAACCTCTCCGTCCGTCCCGCTACATCTGTTACACAGGGGAATGCCCTCGAGGGGATGACCCTAACACTCCTGATGCTGTGGAGGTCCAGCTTCTTCAGTGTAACGCTACTGGCGGCACCTTCACGCTCTCCTTTAGGGGGATAACGACAGGTAACTAACGATAGAGAGGAGGAGAGAAAGAGTAGTATCATAAAAGGAGCAGGACGAGATTGGTAGAGGGAAGACGAAGAGCGACAGACAGAGAGAGAGAAGAAGAGAGCGGGAAGAGGGAGGAGGAAGAAGGTTCTGGGAGAGAATCAGGAATATCAAACAAAAGACCGAGACGACTACTGCTACTAACTTGTCGCTCTTCTATGTCCTCTTTTTCCTCCTGAAGCTCCTCTCCGTTACGATGCCACAGCGGAGGAACTAGACTCAGCACTCATGGCGTTGGAGACTATAGAGAGTCAGTTCTTCGTTGCTCGCTTTCGTCTGCGCGCGCGCCCCTATCATATCATTCTTTCCTCTCACTTTTTCTCTTTAAGTTTTCGTCCTCTCTATTTTTACGGTGCCGTTTCGTATGTCATCCCTATATCTATAATTTCTAATTTTTCTTTCTCTCTTTCTCTCTCTCTCTCTCTTCTCTCCGCTCTCTCTCCTCTCCGCTCTCTCTCTCTCTCTCGCTCTCTCGCTCTCTCTCTCTCTCTCTCTCTGTGTCTCCCTCTCCCTACTTCACCGCCGGTCTAATACGGCTTGTATCGGAGTCTTCCTCTTACTCATAATCTCTTTTCTCTTCGATCCGTTGATCCACTCTCGGTCATCTTCTTTCTTCCGTAGAGGCCACTGTCTCCTTTAGCGCTGGCTCGTCTGCCTGTACTAGTACGGGAGAGAACATCATTAGTGTCAGATTTGACCTTACGCTGGGCTCTTTGCCGGCTCTCAGAGGTACCGATGCTGCTCTTTTCTGATCCTTCTCTTAGAAGGGATCTCTCTTCTCTTCAGCAAGGTGTTAGGGTTCTCAAGCTCCCCTCGTCTCCCTCCAATTCTTCCGGTTGCCCCTGTAAAACTTGCGTTCTCTCTCTCTCTCCCTGCCTCAATGTTCAGCTCCGTAGACAGCTGTTACCCGGGATTCCCACCTCTCTCCTCTATCCCTCGCACTAGGTGCCTCTCCCCCAATGTCTCTCCCTATCCTTGGAATTTGGCATGCAACACTTAAGATATTTTCTTCACAATGCTATCTATATATGGAGAGCTTCCTCGTGTTCTCTTTATAGCCTTTAGCCCTCTCTTCCTCATTCGCCTAGGTAACGCTCGAGCGTCCTCTTTCCCGACTTTCCTTTTCCTTAGGTGATGCCTCACAACTGGAAGATGCCTTCTCTCCTCTAGGGGCAGGTGAGAGTCAACGTCCTTGTTGCTCTTTCACTTTTCTCTCTTCTCATACGCACACTCTCTGGAACGTCTCTATTAAACAGTTAGTGGTCTCTCCAATCTCAACCTTCGTCAGCGCCTTCGCACTCTTTTCTACCTCTCTTTCTCTCCTTCTCTCTTTCTTTTCTAACATTCTTTGTGCGGCAGGTCCTGGCTCTCTTGTAGTTGCTTCCGGTGGCTCTTGGCTAGGAAGCTTACAGTCTGTGAAGGGGACAAGAGAAAATGCTCTTTGCTCCAACCATGGAATATGTGACTTTGAAACTGGAGTGTGCAGGTAAGGGGAATTCAATCATCGAGAGAGAAAGACAGGGAGATAGTAGAAGAGACAGCGAGACAAAGAGAGATGGCGAGATCGAGAGCCAGTCACTCTTAAGTATGTTAGAGAGGTGGGAAGGCTACCTGGAAAAGCAAAGGAGCGACACTGAAAGTCAATAGACGGTTGATGAGGCTGAAGATTGATAGAAGCACTAGGCCCACCCAAGCCAGTGATTAGCTCCACTCCCAAGCAAGAAAGAAAGAAAGAAGAGAGAGAGGAGAAAGAGATAGTGTACGGAAGAGAGAGAGAGAGAGGCCTCTACGGGTTTTTTGTTAAGTAGAAAGCTAGCAGTCGATGGAACGCGTCGGTGTTGGGACGGCAGAGAAGTACCAAGCGCTAACTCTTTCCTCGCTCCTCCGCGTGGTAGATGCTTTGATGACTTTACCTCCAGCAATGGGCTGGGGCAGAAGGGCGACAGAGGGGACTGTGGTTTCCAATACTCGCACAAGAGGAAGAACAAGTCTTTATAACTTCCCCGTGAGGATCTGAAGCTTCACCCTTGTTTCCATCATCATAGGGTGCTCCCATTATGAATCCTCTCGCTCCTTTTTGGCATCGATATCACTTCTTCTCAGCATCATTCGGCTAGCCCTAAGGGCAAGGAACTGGGAGTAAGACTAAACAGAGCTCGCTTCTCTTCTCCGATACCCTATGAAATGCTAGAAAGGAACGGAAGAGTCGTCGCGTGCAATTGAGAGCATGCGCTCTATAAATAGGTTATAAATATGAGAGAGTGAACACAAGTGGAGAGCAAGGCAGGTTACTTCGGCCTTGCAAAGACCAACATGGTGTCATAGTATCCCACTACGTCTCCTTGGCGCCCCTTCTGTCCCACGCGGACTCTCCCTCCTCTTCCATCCACCTCTTCAAGCACCGCTCCCGCAAGATAAGGGCAGCTTACGGGTGAACCACGAGTGAGAAACGCCTCTTCGTTTAGTACGCCATGGCCGTAGAGTAGGCGCACTTCATACATTCTAAGAAAGTCCAAAAGAAACAGAGAGGGAATTAGAATGCCAGGACGTAGAGATAGAAACTATGTAGGGCGAAGAATGATGACCACACAGACCTATCTGAGATCCGGAACGCTTGCACTCTTGCCGGTCCAAACTTTGTAGGGAGGATCTCACCGACAAAGTACCTCTGTGCTCCTCCATCGCGGCCGTCTAGCAACTTCTTAGCTTTCAACCCAGCTCGTGCTGCCTCCCAGCTGGTGATGAACTTTGACAATATCATGAAGATAACATCAGAGGAGGCTGGGGAAGAAGATGACGAAGAAGACTCTCCTAGATAGCGCGAAAGGCGCGCACAAATGGACTCCATTGCCCGCACCTCCACCTGTCCGAGAAGAGAATTAGTATCGGTAAAAAGAGTTAGGCAGTACTTGCCATACAGAGTCACAGAGGTGAAGGAAGAAATAAAAAGCAAGATGTGCAAGCCAAGGAAAGAGAAGAGAGAGGATCCAAAAATCGCCGAGGTTTTGCTGTCACGCTGGAGCAACTCACCTGCAGCTGTATCACATCCTCCTCAATGGCATCCAGGAACCTTCTCATCCTCACAGCGAAGGGTGGAGACTGGTAGGGCCGAGGTTTGAATATTAAATCACTAATGCACTCGGCACGAACCCTGTGACTAATATCCTCCTTATCAGCCTGTCTCCCCCGATTCCCGTTTTGCCCTTTCCTTAACGGACCACCACTTCTGATCGCACTCAGAAGTGCCGATCGACCGATAGCTGGAGCATTGGGGAAAGGCGATGCAGCAGTGGCACGTCCAGTCGCCGTATGAGAGGGAGTTTCGTGAGAAGTAGAAGAGGCATTCGCATCGGATGCAGGCTTCTTTCTTCTGATGTCAGCCAAAAGGTTGGCCCTCGCGGACGGAAGCGAAGGAGGCAAGATGGCCGTCGTCCCATTATCTAGGAATACCGCTGTCAGCCGTTGAAGTTCTCTTTTGTCAGGGCATTGTTCCTTTCCTCTCACCTTTCTGTCCAGCACTGTCGCTTAGTTGAGCAGGAAAGAGAACTGCAGATACAGGCTCTCTCTTATTATCAGTCGTCTCTTTCGCGATCACCCTACGATCTTGATCATTCTCAGGCTTAGAAAGGCAGAGTGAAAGAGCGTTAGAGCGCACATAACGGACTTCCTTCTGTTATTGACTGTCCGCGACTTACTTTCGCCCTAGTAGGGACCCAAAACCTATCTTCCTTTCCCATCCGATCTCTCTCTAGCTGCAGATCAACGTGTGATTAGGCAAATAGCGCAAACCGAAGCTTGAGTGCAAAGGAATACAACGGCCGTACCTGCTCTCTCCTTCTTGTGGCCAATCCTAGTCTAACATCCTCTTTATCCATCAGCTCTACCTCCTTCTTGGCTTCCACTTCTTCCCTCTTCTGAAGACGACGCGCAAGCTAGAAGTCAAGTTAGAGGGGAAGAGTAGTGACTGCGGTTAGAGGAAGAATGAGAAATGTCGAAGTAAACAGAAGCCGGTACCTCTTGTCGTCGTCTTTCCTCGGACTCTCGGTGCTTTTGTCTGGCATAGTGCTCATCCTCTTCGCACTCCCTGCGGCGCAGAGTTAGGTCACCACGAACAAGAGACCCATGCTCCGCCTTTAACCTTATCTTGAATGACAAATAGTAAGGCGAAGTTCTGAAAAGAAGCGGGCAGGACAGAGACCCTTAAAAGCTTTTCCCATACCTTTGAACGAGCTCATATCCTCTCTTCAACCCCCTGAACTGGGCATCAAGGATGACATTGTTCTTGTCTGCAGCTATAATGACGGGACTGAGACTCTCCGCGAAGTCTAATAGCTCTCCCTCACCCCGTTGATGGATCATCATAATGAGGAACTCTAAAAAAGTCATGGATTGATCTCTGGTCTTCGTCTCAGATAACTGAAAGAGAGACTCGAGAGTAATCCCTGCTGCCTCTGAGATCTCGGCGCTGCCTTGATTTAGCACATTTCCAAAGCGAAGAATGATGGCAAAAATTCTGGCCAGCTTGGAGCTGTTGAGCACAGCTTCCGCCGCATTATGCACTAACCGAACTGCGGCAAGCGAAGGGTTAGATAAGTTCAGGCGCTGCTAAGAGCAGAATGAGAGTGACATCCAGGAAGGTACGGAATGATCAGAAGATCCAGGACCCCGCCATTTGCAGCACTAGAGTCTGAATGAGACGCACGAGAAAGGTACTAGAACAAGTTGATACACATAAGAAACGAGAAAGTTTCCCACCTTTCCCTCTCAAGTCTGACCAGTGCTCACGGAACTGCGCCTTATAGAGCAGGGCAGAGACCTAGAGTGGATGTGCCGATAGATTAGAGGTGAGTAACAGAGAACTATGACCAGGTAAACAGGCAGATAAGGAAAAAGCGGTGTCGGTAATGCATAAGATGAAGAATACCGCCTAGGGAACGGGTAGATACCAAAATGACCAAATATTGATAGATAGATAATGACCAAAGAGAAGTGCGTAGGGTGGAGGGAGCTAGAAGAATCGCCACCTTAGTTGCCGCCCTGGGCACCGAGGTCATCTCCAGGAGGAATTGCTCAGCGGGATGGAGATCTTGTTTTTTATCGGCAAAAGCAAGGAGCTTTCGCTTCTCAGCTTCTGACGGGAGAAGCTCCTGCAGGGCTAGCAGCCTATCTGTGTCTAGGACCTCCTCATCTCCCTCTTCTAGCGCTAATCTTACTCTTTCATACAAGCCCTCCTTCGAAGTTTGCAGTACCTCTATCCCCTCGGGTATCTCCTCTTTCATTTGCTTCTCTAGGCTCTTGAACTGCGAGAGGCCAATGAGAACATTGTTCAGCCTCTTAGGATCCAGCAGCCCTACTCCTCTCTTCCTTCCTCTTTTCGTCTCCCCGGCTCCTGGCTTCTTTCCTTCTTGGTCCTCCAGTTTTCTCTCTCCAAATAAGTCTGCGATCTTTTGCAGCTCTCTTTCCGTGAGAGAGGAAGGAAGCGGCCTCTCTTCTCTCCTTCCCCAAATGGTATCAGAACTGAGAGCTTCGCCTCTCAATGGAGTCCAGTGTATCTGTCACATCAATGGATGCAAGAACCAGTGAGAGGAGCGCGAGAGAGCACATGCTGCTTTGCGTGAAGACAGGCCTTCCTGGGAGGCTATGCACGAAGGGAAGAGCACATGGAAAGTAGGAGACGGAGGAGAAAGTTTACGGACTGTAGACGACTTATGGCTCCTACGTACCCTCCGCAGCGTCTTATTCAGGAGCCTGCCGCTGCTGGTCTTTCTCACTGCTCTTTCTCGATCTTCGGCCATACTTTTAGACCCAGACGTTTGACCGCACTTCGGTTAAAGAGGGTGAGTGGGAAGAGAGAAAGGCAGATGACAAGTAAGAACGAAGTTCGCATCTCTCCCCATAAAAGGAAAGCACATTACCATCTGAAAAAGTACCACAGGCATCCCACATTGGTTAAACGTAGGCACGAAACGGGAGGAAAGTAGAACACAGAGAGAGAGAGAATAAATCATATGACTGACTACATGGGTGGAAGACCCTTACCTCCCCGTGACTTGTCAGGAAGAGATCCACAATCTCCTCCTCGACTCCGTCCTGCTGCATCTTCTGAGCTACTGCAGGAAGAGGAACGCCTACATCTAACATTTTGAAGTACTTCTGCATCCTTTCTTCTCTTTTTAGGCGGCTGAGAGGCGATTCTTCCTCTTCTGTCTCTCCTTTGCTCTGATGGCCTTGGCCCTCCTCTCTCTCTCTCTCTGCGTCCAAATAGTCCAGATAGCACCTGTCACATACTCTCTTAGGTCTCGCATCCCCTTCCCTCGATTCACCCACGGAATGTCGGGAGCAAGTCAAACAATACTCTTTCTCGCAGATGTGACAGAGATGTCTGCGGCGAAAGATAGAGAACTGGACTCTACACTGCGCACAAGGGTGGGGAGATGCGCTGGGTACTAAAGAAGAAGATAGTGACGTTAGGCCACCCCAGGTTTGAAGAGAAGAGCGCACTAGATAAGTGATGGTGCTCTCCGCTCTTGATATGACACTCTGCCCTTTCTCTCCCTCTGCTACATCCTCATTTCTAGTTGAGAACTGAAGAACTTCTTCTCTTTCTTTGTCACTCTTTTCTCTCATTTCCTTTGCTTCTTCCCACGTTCGCTGCTTCGCAACATCCAGGTAGGCGGTCTCTGCAGTCTGAAAGGCTATTTCCTCGACCAAAAGAGAGCGCAGCAGTATTTCTCTTGGAAAGAGGAGAGATGATGAGTTGTCCCATAAGAGAACAATAGATTTGCTCCGTTTCTCTCCTTCATCGGGGCCACGGATGTGTCCGGTCTTCCATCCGTCCTCAGGGTAGCACCAGACGGGAGAGACGATAAAGCCATCGTCTTCCGCTCCCATCTCTCCGTCAGCAGCTGTTCTAACTCTTGTCTCAGAGGGGATATAGGCGGAGAAGAGAATAGAGTTGCGGAGAGGCTGGAACTGCCATACTAATACCTTTCCAGGAGCGATTCGGACAAGTATCTGGTGCTTGGAAGCTACATAGGAAATGGGCAGAAGAGCGACCAATCGAGAAAGTACGGTTAGTTTGCAAGAAGGACAGATGCGGCATGGGGCAGCGGATGAAAGAAGAGAGAACGAAACGAGGCAAACGTTTCGGTATCCCAAAGGTGATAACCTCAGGAAGGAAATAGGCGAGAGTGCTAAAGGAGAGACGCAGGAGAGGCAGAGATGAGAAAGACAGAGACTTGAGAGAGAAAGAGAGATCTTGAAAGCTGTACAGCGGCACGCAGGAGGCTATTAGGCGAAGGATAAAGTCTGCCTCTGTCTTTCTCTATTCCTTTCTGCCCAGACTTCGTCCAATCCGTCTCTTTCCGAAGTCTCTGCTGGTGATGAGCCTCACCTCTTCCTATAGCGACAGTTGTGCAGGGCACTGCCTGAAGCAAAAAGCCTTCGACGGTAGGGAGAGACGCGTCGGAGTCAGCTATCACATCTAAGATTTTCTCTTGGCTTCGTCCTTGCAACCCCGCAGAAGAGGAGCATTTCCCGGCCTTCAGAGTCTCCGTCATATCTTCTTTCTCTTCCTCTTCTCTGTCCATTGACTGATTATCAACATCTAGAGAAGGGTGGATAGAGAAGAATATAAGCATTCATTAGGAACTATGAATGACATAGCAGAATTCAAGGTTGGTACGTGGATGTTAAAGCGAAGTCAAGAAGAACAGATAGAGGAGCAGAGAGAGGAAAGAGAGAGGAACAGAGAGAGAGAGAGAGAGAGAGAGAGAGAGAGAGAGAGAAAGAGAAACA